>CM057160.1:3496477-3550146 GCA_029962745.1 Echinometra lucunter | reverse complement strand
GTTGATGTCTCATATTGGTATCAGGCAACGGTCACGTGAGTCCTACACAGCACACATGATGTGCTGTTACCATAGTTACAGGCGACAAGAGTGTAGTATACATCTGGATGAATGACTGCATTTTTCCGCAACAAAACAGAGATATGGATGACTGCTGGATAGAACAAACATCACCTTAATGTCCAGTCAAAATCATTACCTGAAAAAAAAAGAACTCACAAAAACATTGAAAATATAGATCAAGATGATAGTCTTATGATTGGATGCATATATTTTGGAGGAAGAAGAGGGTTTCGATTAGCATATTTTAGATATTGATAAAACTGGGAAGGGGGTATATAGGGAGGGATGTGATATTCCTCTTGTGAAGCCTTCTACCCCTCCCCCTTCAGTTATGGCTGGTATAGACCTATGTGGATGAGGGACTTGAATGCCCCTCCCTTTTTGCATACTACTGATAATGGGAGAACTGCTTATGCCACTAGCTAAGCTCCCCCTTAAAACTTGAGTACATAAATCACTGTACAGGGGAGGGAGCCAAGATGATCTGAGTACCCCCCCCCCCCCCTCCACATCCTGCTTACAACAGATAACAGGATGAGCAATTGGTTACTCATCCATATCAGTTGTTTTAATAGATGGTCATAAGGGGAGGGGTACAGTTTGGGTGTATTTTGCCCCTCTTGATCAGTTGGTGTTTCTTTCGCTGGATCAAGGTGGGTGACTCCATGTCTCCATGACTCCATGTCCTCCTCTATTCCCCTTACGTTGAACTTGACTGGGAGTGCATGGCTCACATCACCGCCCCCTTTCTTCTAGAAGTGTACAGCAGGAAAATACATTTTGCTCAATTCGAAGTGCCCTCATTCTCCCTTCAGCTGCTAATTAGGATATCAAAATTTAAAACACCAAAATAATAATAATGGAGATAGACATGACAGAGATAGAGGAGGGAAAGTTCTCATAGGAGAGAAAAAGTTCTCAAACTAAGAAATAAATAGATCTACACTTCTGAATGTCATCAATATTATCAGAACAATGAAAGAAGTTAAACAAAAGTTAACTGTAAAAAGAAAGAGATGGGGAGAATAACTATTCTTGCTGTGAATCTGATTTACAGAAATCAACAAGCCAATTTAAGAAAAATCATTAAAAACAGAATAAATCACAGAGAAACCTGGGAAAATTGATAAACAGCAACATAGACAAATTGGGAATGATTACTTTACAAAGCATGGATTCTAAATTAGAACTAGAAGTACAATGCTCAAAAAAAAAAAAAAAACAAGATTACTGAAAGCAGTGGAGGAAGAGGGCATCATTCTAAAAAGAAGTGGACAAATCTTAACATGATCCTTCTAAAGAGCAAATAAAAAAATAAGTATAACATTTCAAACAAGCAAATGTATTTAGAGATTTGATTTGTCATAATGACGGAATATTGAAGAGAGAATGCGAGTAATATGAATCTAATTTTAGCTATTCACACATACAAATCTACATTTCACATACATTAATCATGAAGAGAAGCTGAGATCAGTAGCTCAGTAGATGAGATCCCCCCTAAAAAAATATAAATATACATATTTCTGATTGATGCCCCCCCCCCCCCTGTGACCACACTGACATAGTGCAGATGTCATTACGACATTGGTTGATGTCTCATATTGGTATCAGGCAACGGTCACGTGAGTCCTACATAGCACACATGATGTGCTGTTACCATAGTTACAGGCGACAAGAGTGTAGTATACATCTGGATGAATGACTGCATTTTTCCGCAACAAAACAGAGATATGGATGACTGTGCTGGATAGAATAGACATCACCTTAATGTCCAGTCAAAATCATTACCTGAAAAAAAAGAACTCACAAAAACATTGAAAATATAGATCAAGATGATAGAGTCTTAGGATTGGATGCATATATTTTGGAGGAAGAAGAGGGTTTAGATTAGCACATTTTAGATATTGATAAAACTGGGAAGGGGGTATATGGGGAGGGATGTGATATTCCTCTTGTGAAGCCTTTTACCCCTCCCCCTTCAGTTATAGCTGGTATAGACCTATGTGGATGAGGGACTTGAATGCCCCTCCCTTTTTGCATACTACTGATGATGGGAGAACTGCTTATGCCACTAGCTAAGCTCCCCCTTAAGGAGTACATAGATCAGTGTTCAGGGGAGGGAGCCAAGATGTTCTGAATAACTCCCCCCCCCCCCTTCCACGCCACATCCTGCTTACAACAGATAACAGGATGAGCAATTGGTTACTCATCCCTATCAGTTAAGGGGAGAGGTACAGTTTGGGTGTATTTTGCCCCTCTTGATCAGTTGGTGTTTCTTTTGCTGGATCAGGGTGGGTGACTCCATGTCTCCATTGATGGCTCCATGTCCTCCTCTAATCTCCTTACGTTGAACTTGACTGGGAGTGCATGGCTCACATCACCGCCCCCTTTTTTTCTAGAAGTGTACAGCAGGAAAATACATTTTGCTCAATTCGGAGTGCCCTCATTCTCCCTTCAGCTGCTAATTAGGATATCAAAATTTAAAACACAAAAACAATAATAATGGAGATAGAAATGATAGAGATAGAGGAGGGAAAGTTCTCATAGGGGAGAAAAAGTTCTCAGACTAAGAAATAAATAGATCTACACTTCCGAATGTCATCAATATTATCAGAACAATGAAAGAAGTTAAACAAAAGTTAACTGTAAAAAGAAAGAGATGGGGAGAATAACTATTCTTGCTGTGAATCTGATTTACAAAAATCAACCAGCCAATTTAAGAAAAATCATTAAAAAACAGAATAAATCACAGAGAAACCTAGGAAAATTGATAAACAGCAACACAGACAAATTGGGAATGATTACTTTACAAAGCATGGGATTCTAAATTAGAACTAGAAATACAATGCTAAAAAAAAGGGGGAAAAAAAGAAAACAAGATTACTGAAAGCAGTGGAGGAAGAGGGCATCATGCTAAAAAGAAGTGGACAAATCTTAACGTGATCCTTCTAAAGAGCAAAAAAAAAAAAAAAGTGGTAACATTTCAAACAAGCAAATGTATTTAGAGATTTGATTTGTCATAATGACGGAATATTGAAGAGAGAATGCGAGTAATATGAATCTAGTTTTAGTTATCCACTCAAACAAATCTACATTTCACATACATTAATCATGAAGAGAATAATCCTTATTGCTGTGAATCTGATGAAACAGTATTCAAACATGAAAATCATCATGATGAAAATACCTTTAAAAAAAAAAACTAGGAAAGAGATAGAAAGAAAGAATTCAGTAAATCGGATTTACAGTATTGCAACAAGTAAATCTAAAATAAAACTATAACCACAAAGAGAGAAGTCAATTCTTGCTGCAACTTTTTTATATTCACTATTTAAATTGAGAAATTTAGATAGTGAAAGAGATAGAAAGAAAGAATTCAGTAAATCGGATTTACAGTATTGCAACAAGTAAATCTAAAATAAAACTATAACCACAAAGAGAGAAGTCAATTCTTGCTGCAACTTTTTTATATTCACTATTTAAATTGAGAAATTTTGTTTTGATCAGGCATAACCATGCACAGTAGAGGGGAGTGAGAGAGAGAGAGAGAGAATAGAAAGAGGGAAAGGAAGAAACTTGAGGGGGTGGGGACAGATAATTCTTGTTTTGCATAGAGGTACAGTACTGGAACAATCAAATCTGAAAATATCTGATCATGAAGAGTAATGCGGAAAGAGAACTTTTGAACTTGGAACAATATACTCACACAAGCAAATCTTAATTTAAAAATTTATATTTCAAGAGGAAATATCTGCTGCTATGAATCTGGTAAATAACAATTAAAAAAAAGGCTACAGCTCACAAGATAGACGACCTATAAGATCAACGATGTCGGTGTGAGGGTTCATGAGATTGATGTTGCAAGAAACCAATATGATTGGTCTTATGACCTGTCAGTCTACTTGAAATAATACTTCTAGCTTAAACCTGAGAAAAGTGTTTTGAAAACCATCTGGACATCCCTAGAAACATGTGAAATACAATGAACACGCATTCCAGTGGGAAGTCCACAAGCTGTAACAGACTAACACAGTTTCAAGAAATTGGCCCCTAATGTATAGCATTGAAACAAGTAGTTGTACAAGCATGCTCTTTTGAAAATTGCTTAGTGCAAATTTCTTAGACTACATGTACCTTTACCCTGGACCAGTGCACTGTATCAAACCCTAACCCTAACCCTAACCCCAACCCTAACCCTAACCCTAAGCCTACACTCTTAGAAAAATGTGCTAGTTAGAATCCTTTTAGTCAGGTATTTAGAACCTCCAGAAAAAGGGGTTCTAAAAGGTTCTTTATATTTTCAAGAACCCAAAAAGGTTCCTTGTACAATCAATAGAACCATTTAGAGAACCTTTATAGGGTATCAATGGTTCTTTGAAGAACCTTTAAAGGTTCCATAATTATGTGGGACAAGAAAATGTTCTAATCAGCACCATTTTTTTCCTAAGAGTATAAGCTGAAACCCTACTGCAACCCTAACCTTAACTGTGTATCTTTAATGAAATGAACTCAGGGCAATTGTCGCTAGAGCATTGTGTCAGATCACTGCAGTAAGGATATCTGGGGAGCGTTTCATGAAGAGTTTTGTCAGTGAAAATCACTGACAACTGTTATAAGCTACTGAAAATCCTTGCAAGTGATTGGCAGAGAGCAAATTAATCAGTGAAAATCACAGACAAGACTCTTCATGAAACGCTCCCCTGATTATAGGAAAGAGAATCAAAATCACTGTGAATCTTATAAAGGTCTAATGTGAGGCAGGGGGCATAGGAACAAACACTGGAACTTCAAACAAAGAAAAAAATGAAAAAATAATTCATGTTTTTGTAACAGTTTTTTTTTTCAAAATGTATAAATTTTACCTGTTTTGAGTAAGTTTTTGCTTGTTGGTCTGTAAGCTTCTTCAGACCGTCCTCCTAGCTGGTGCTATTGTTATGACGAGAGTCTGCAGAAGCTTGCAGGTCAACGAGCAAAAGCTCACCAAAATAGATCAAATATACTGATGAGACCCCAACTATTTTACAAATAACTCCACCAATCAGATGAATCCCTTTAACAATATAATTTTTATGTAAAAATGCCTCAATGCAAATTTGGATGAAAGGGAATATCAGTTGAACAGAAACAAAATTTTGGAACATAGCATATCAGTATTACTAAAAATGAAAAAAAAAAGCAAACAAACAAAAAACAAAAACTAAACTCCCATGATCCATACAGTCCCTAGGCCCTTGGCCTTTAAAGTTTTGTGCAATAATGACCACTGAAAGAAATGAAAAGGGCCTCTCTGTCACTTCCTGGGTGACAAAATCATGCAAAAGCTCTTCCAATTTTTGTTTCTTTTCATCCTAATATATCCATTTCAACTGACAAAAAGGCTTTTTCTATTTTTTTCCCTATATTTTTTTCTAGTCACTCAGTACAGTATTCATTCTTTGTATCACATACACACTAAGAAAAAAAAGTTCAATTTTGCATCCTAAATGCGACACTGGCAGCACCTGTTTGGGTGCAATCTTGCACCTTACATGAAAAAGGTGGAAAGATGCACCCTCTTCTACTTGTTCGCACCCGGAAATGCCCGTCTGCACCCTTAAAGGTGCAACTTTGCACCTTTAACGGTGCAGAAATTTTTGCATTCTAAAGGGTGCAAATTTGCACCTTCCCTAAAGGGTACAACTCTGCACCCTTAAGGGTACAAAATGTAGCTCATTGCATCCTTAAAGGTGCAAAATGTTTCTAAGGGTGTAAAGTTGTACCCATAAAGGAGCTCCCAGTGTTGCATTAGAAGGGTGCAAAATTGAACCTTTTTTTCTTAGTGTGTATTCATAAGCAAATCATAGCTTAACTGTTGGCTACTGGAACAGGCTGGTCCCTGTACTAAGTCTATGGGAATTATAGAATTTACTGGTCATCGGGTTAATTATTATCATCACAATGAAACAGAAACAGGGAAGATTAGCCTTGAAAACACACATACTTAAGCTTTTCAGATACAAAAAAATAGATTATAAAAAATCATCTTGAAATGCAAAAAATACACTATCCATCTAAAAAAAAAAAAAAATGAATGCAGAAAAAAGTTATACATGATATAAAATAGACAGATAGAATTTTAAAAAATCATCTTGAAATGCAAAAATATACTATGCATTTAGAAAAAGTATGTATGCAAAAAAGTACATTAAAAGGAAATCATTTTGACAATCCATGCAAAAAAAATACTATGCATCTAAAAATGTATGTATGAAGAAAAAAGTTATAATTGATTTCTGGTGTCATGGAATCCAAGGAAACCTAATTTAAGCCCTACCAAGAGAGAGAGAGAGAGAGAGAGAGAGAGAGAGAAAAAAAAAAAAACCAGCTCCTGACTGGGCGTGCCGTTCACCCACAGTTTAAGGGACAGGGCCCCGTGGGCTCATCATTCACAGGTCACCATCTCCCAGCCAGGCATTATACCTATACTAAACTCAATGCCATGACCACCAGAAAGGAAAAAAAAAAAAGAAAAAGAAAAAAGAAAACTGATCCAAAAGAAACACATTGACTGTGTAGTCTTGAAGTAGCCCAACTCTGAGTTAAGTGAACGACTGGTTTACGGTTTCATGTAGCAGGCTTCTCCTGGATATGATCTTGAGATGATTTCCAAGTCTTGATCTAGGAATATGTACACCAAAGATGGGTGACCACTTGGAGTGGATCATCTGCCTGTTCTCAGATGAGATTCCTAATCTAGTATAGGATATCAGCCAGCTCAGAGGATAGATGGAGGACGAAATGGTTAAAAAAAAAAGTGATGTGAAATTCCTCCTTTGACTCTCCTGGCATGATTGGACAACATGCTTCTTCTTCTTAAGCAAGAGAGGTGCTTTGTTCTGTAGTCCATGTGGCATATCAGGATAAAGAAGAGATGGAGGAAGAAATGGTCGCAAAATACATATAGTGATATGATGTTCCTTCTTTGGCTCCATTGGACATTATCTGTGCCTTATTCTGCCCATCCAGTATCTTCAAAGATGTAATCCCTGTGCCATATCAGCTTGGTGATATTTACTCCATGAGAGACCCAGGTTACTACATCAGTCCAGAATGTAGAGATCATATAGCTTTGCTGTCTTTAAAGCAAGAATTGAGAGATGCTGAGACCACGGTAACGTCGAAGTGATGGTGATCAGGGTGGTGACAGAAAATCGAATTGATCCGTATGCTCTCATCTTGATTTCAAGTAGAGTATACAATTAAGCAAGCAAATTTAAGATTACATTAACCTAGAAGGGCTGTACAAGTTTTATTCTGAAAGAGATATCCCCCTAAACAGGATGAATAAGAATGAAATTATCGTTTCTATCTCCCCCCCCCCAATAAAAAATAACAAATAACAAATAGATATAAATAAAAATCCAGGAATGATACATACCTTTTTCAATTTTTTATCCATGACGAATTAATGTACCAAAAAAGGCTTGCATTCTTCCTGGATGAAAAAATTATGTCAAAAGGATTTTCAAAATCAGATAATGGACACAAAGAATTCATTAAATCAACCTAGACTTTGGTCATACCAAAATGATATTGAACACAGACCCAGACACCCCCTCCCCTCAAAACACAAAGTATTTTCATGAATAGTCACAAATTTGTCTGTTTACGGTCACTGTGGAGTTAGTTTTGTAGTGTGACCTAGGCATATGGTTGATTTCATGAAAATCTTTGTGATCCTGGGGATGTTTCACAAAGCTGTGCGCAAAATCACACATGACTTTAAGGGAGGATGCAACCCAGGCGTCAGTGTGCTCATAGTGAATAAAGATGACCAAGAAGAGTAAACAGTGAAAGTTTGAGCATCGGACAATCTGTTCAAGAGTTATGAATTTTTAAAGTTTCAGTAAATCTCTATTATGGGGATCCTTTAGTTGCAACTTTGCCAGCATCTGTGATGTCATCGTGGACAACTCTCAATTCATTTTGTACATAATTTTCAAAAAAATTGATTTATATGAAATTTCAAGTCAGGAATCAACATAATTCTTCCCAAATTGCTTGCAGAATGGATATAGCTATGTCATACTAAAACAATAAGTCATAAGAATTTTTATTTTTCTTGAAAATAAAGAAAATGTTAAATTCTGTGTACAAAATGAATGGAGAGTTGTCCACAATGACATCACAGATGCTGGCAAAGTTGCCAACTCAAGGATCTCTATAACAGGGATTTATTTAAACTTTAAAGATTCATAACTCTTGATCAGATTGTCCGATTTTGCTCAAACTTTCACTGTTTACTCTTCTTGGTCATCTTTATTCACTAAGAGCATGCTGATGCCTGGGTAGGATTCTCCTTTAAGAATGTCCTGAATATGGAAAACCAAATGGGATTCTCAATCATATTTTAATTGCATAAACTAAAGTTGAAATATCCATGTTGAACCTTGAGTAACATTATTTTAATTAAGACCAAATGTTAAGTGTAGTTTTTGCCAACAATTAAATTATTTACTTGAGATTATGGAGTATACAGTCACACTCTGTTCAAACAAGAAGAAAAACAGTGGCCAATTCTGTTCGTAGTTAAGTCATTCTTAAAGTCATCCATACCTTCATTCACGCACAGCTTTGTGAAACACCCCCTTGTCTGGTCACTGCATTTCAATGCACAACATTCAAAAGAAACTATTACACATTTGACAAGTCATTATTATCAATGTAACAATGTTTTGAATCTGATTATGTAGTATTCAAATACCCAAATCTACATTACAAGTCGTATTCATAAATGATTTTTTTTTTTTTTACTGAAGTAAATAAGGCATTGGTGAAGAGTTACATTAGGGTAAAAATGAACAAAAATTTGCATGTCATTTAACACACACACGCCCTCACCCCCACATACACACACACACACACACACACAAATAAAAACCAGAGTAAATTCGGATCATTTTCATGGTGAATAACAAGCTGAAAAGGGTCTGCATCACACCTGGAAGACAAAAAAAATTACATAAAAGACTTTCCAGTTTGGGTTCTTTTTCACTCATTTTTGGCACACTATTCAAAAAAGTAAATCTAGATTTGATGATCATAAAAAGTAAGTCAAGGATGAGAGAGCAATGCTCTTCCTTATCTCACTTTTTATGACTTTTCAGATCTAGACAGAATAATTTTAAAATTTTGATCTTGACTTATAAACAACCAGACCTATTTACAAGTTCTTATAAGAAATACATTCTTTAATTTTTTTCATAAATCTAATTTACTTTATAACATAGTTAATAGGGAGATTTAAGAAAAAGATGAAAAAGAGAAGAAAAAACTACCAATTAGCCCCCCCCCCCCCAAAAAAAAAAAAAAAAAAATCTGAATGATAGGGTTTCCATCAATATGCACTATTTTCAATTTTAAAAAAAAAATCCAACAATTTGAAAGGATGATCTTAAAAATGCAAAAATACCAAGATAGAATGCAATATGAATCACAGAAATGGACTTTGTAATTCTGATATCTCTGGTGTCATGGAATTTCAAGAAACCTACTCTAGGCCCTACCTTTAAAAAAAAAAAAGATTATTCACTATTACCTGACTGGGCGTGCCGTTCACCCACAGTTTAAGGGACTACATGCAGGCCCCGTAGGCTCATCATTCACAGGTCACCATCTCCCAGCCAGGCATTGCCTACACTAAACACCATGACCACCAGATAAGTGCCCCACAAGTAATGCTGAACATTTCTTAAGGAAAGCCAGATCCTGGAAAACCGATGGTACTGTGACAGAGATCCACAGCCAACTATCTTGAGCATGTAGGAATTTGGATAGAGTTCAGTTCTTGATTACAAGGACCTATTACACACAGTGTGGATGACCGTTAGATGTACTCAAGGTGCCTCAGATTAACAGATAGACGAAGGAAGAAATAGCGGCAAAATACGCAAAGTGAAGCAACAATTATCATCAAAGACCACTGTTTCCCTTTCAAGGGTATTTTGTTGAGTTCCTTGGCTATTTTCCATCATAAGTTATCAAAAAATCACAATTTTTGTAGAAGTCTTCCCTAAAAAAAAAAAAAAAAAAACAATACTGAGCGTAACAAATAAGGTGACACTGACTGCATAATGCAAACAAACGTTTTCCAGAAGAGGAAATTCACATTTTATAGCAAAGCCTTAAATATTTTAAGAGCAAAAACAACCCCCCCCCCCAAAAAAAAGAGAGAAAAATTATAATACAACTGTAGGTACATGGCCTTTGGGGTAAATAGGGAAAAAAGTTGGAACATCATTTCCAGAAAAAGAGGCCACCTCCTCCCCCCCCCCCCCCCCCCCCCCTTAAAAAAAAAGAATGATGCATACCCTGTGAATGGTGGAAAGGAATGGTTTGCATCATCTCAGCTTTTGTCCCTATTTACCCATTGCCTCTATTCATTCTGTTTTATGACAGTTCAGGTATTCAAATAAACAAATCTTTACTTGGGATTTCATCCTGTTCATTGTAAGGTCATTTCCTGAAATGTAGTTGCACAAAAAAGATGCACCAGGAAGTGCCAAATACATATAGCTGTTTTGTTTGCATTCCAGGGCCCCGTTGCATAAACTTACCATTAATGGTTAATTTGCAACCAATGGTAACTACCACGGTAACATTGCTCAACGGCCAATCAAATTCAAGGTTTCCTTGGAATTTACTATTGATGGTAAGTTTTACGTAATGGAGCCCAGCGGAGCGTTTCATGAAAAGTCTTGTCGGTGATTTTCACCGACTAATTTGCTCTCAGCCAATCAGATGCGAGGATTTTCAGTAGCTTATAACAGTTGTCGGTGAAAATCACCGACAAGACTTTTCATGAAACGCTCCCCAGGTGTATTTTTGTGCCACTCCATTTCACTTCAAAGCAGTCTAAAGAAGAAAAAAAAAGGAATCACAATCGTGATTTTGACTTTGCTTGCCAATATTCACAAAGAAATACAGATTTAAATCTGTTGCACAGTATTCAAAGTACAAAGAAAATTAAATTTGGAATCCAGCTTAGTCTAGGTAAAAGTCTATAACTGTTCTTACAGTGAATCAGTTATAATTCAATTTCAAACAAGCGAACCCAGAAAAAAAAGTAATCGTAACAAAACATTAACAGTTACAGAGAATTAATAATTCATGTGTTTGAATCTGACACATAATTATTCAAACAATTACATCTAAGCATATGTAATGGATGATATTTGATGGATAACCCTGATAACAAGATTTTTCATACAAGGTACACACTACAACTGCCCTACGATTAAGAGACATGAGCATACTCACACGCTCATTCATCATAACAGAGTGTGCCTCAATTGAAAAATCTTATCATCATTACCAGTCAAATAAGATCAATACTTAACAAATAAAAAGAGAAAAGGGAAAAACATGTCTTCCTCTGATATAGCTTTAAAAAGTGATGAACAGGAATATGGGGTAAAATGGAGAAAAAAAATGAAACATTGCTTTTGAAATAATCCCCTGGAATAATGCACAACCTATTCAAGTTTGCATTGATAAAGAATGGAAGAAAAGGGTGTGAATTATCCACAGGTGTAAAATTACATCAAAAGAGCAATTCTATTTTTTCCCCCCTATTCACCCTTCATATTCCTAATCATATGGTTTTCAATAAGTAAATAACATAGATATTTTTATATAAAAATAAAATATCATATTTTTAAAAATATGATCATAAAAGGGGGACCATTTACAGTTTTTGCTTGAAACTTGATTTGCAGCAGTAACGGGCAAATTAAGATCTAAGTATATGACGTACAGTATTCCAAGCTCAAATAAGCTAATCTAGAATTAGAATATGGGGAAATATAGGACAATACATGAAGAGTTTATATGCAAAAACCGATAAACGCCATTTTTGAAAATTTCAAAGTAAGTTCACTGTCATATAGTACAAAAGAATACTTTTAAAAATGATACATTGCTCATTATTTATAAAGGTATATCGTTGAAGCTATGGTCAAAAGTAGCATAGATTTCCTTATTACTTTTTTTATTTTTCTTGATTTTAAGTGCAAATATCTCAATTTGATTTTTAAAAAATGGATATATCGGTTTTTGCATTCAAGCTCTTCACATATTCTTCCTGTGAATCCAAAGTCATAATTATGGGAAAAAATAGTGGGGGGGGGGGGGGCAATTACTGTTTATAATTCTTACTCAAACAAGAGGATTTGATGTCATTATCATCAAAAGTAACTGAAAGGAAAGAGAAAAAGGGCTAATTCCTTGAATCTGATATATCATAGTATATGACAGCCAATTCAAGCTTTTGATAAGTTGTAATTATAAAAAAAGAATGGGGAGAGAGAAAGAGAGAGTAAGAGAGGGGATAATATTCATAACTCCTTTGAATCTAATTTTACAGTATTTTAAAGTTCTATTCTATATTTGATAAATCACAACTACTACAAAGGAACAGAGAGAGAGAGGGTGGGGTGGGATCATTCCTGCCATTAAGCGCAGTTTAGAAAGAAAGAAAGAAAGAAACACAAAAACAAAGAGTAAAGAAAGAGTATGATGTAGAACATTCAAACGAAGATCTGAATTTGAGAAGTTCCGATATGAAGAGTTTTATGGATATCACAAGTTCTTGCCATGAATGTAACGTACAACATTTTATTGATTACAAGGAAAAGTAGATTTAGCAAGTCACAATGATCCAAAAAAGAATCATATTTATAAATAAAATACAAGTGTGCTGTGAATAATAATATGATATATATGCCATCAATTACAGGTTGATACTGGTACTGAAAATTTCAAGATACAATAATTAAATTGTTGAATTTAAGACCTATGCATTCTTGTATGATGCTGTACTGATCATGCTGATTCTACACTGAAACAGAGCCACACATGATAACCGAGCATTAGTGTGAGTGGATCAAGCATTGATTTTAAAAGCTCACCTGCTTGCATTGGCCATGGTTAAAGGGCAGGTAAAAGAATCAGGAATGGCCTCCGGCGTCAGGCCCCTCTGACCATATCCAACCTTCTTAGCGACCATGATAAAGTAGTGGGCCTGGTTTGAGTGGCCATGCAATACCCGTCTCATCTTCCTCCCCACTCGTCCTGAAGTAAGGCGTTTACGTCGCAAGACCATCAGCAGTGTTCGGCCAAGTATCCCCCTTGGTCTCCCCCTCTGCTGCTTCTGCAGATCGGTCTGTGATAAGAACAGCAAGATGGCCAAAATTCAGCATCAGCCTTATCTCTGATATGAAATGCATCATAAGAACACTGGCGTACAAGTAGCCTAGTAGGCTCCTGGAGTGTAAATCTTTTTTTTACTCTCCAGGAGCATACTAGGCTACGTAAGAAGTAGGGGTTTCGAGTCGGCAGCCACATAAATTTGCCCGCCCCCCCCCCCATACCAAAGCTCCCCTGTGTGGTACCAAAGACAGTATTTTGTCCATGGTTAAAGCATATATACTCCTACCTAAAATCACAAAATAAGGTAGTGCCATAGCGGAGAAAACCTCCAATAAACAGAGTAAATAAATAAATTTGCCCCCCCCCCATACCAAAGCTCCCCTGTGTGGTACCAAAGACAGTATTTTGTCCATGGTTAAAGCATATATACTCCTACCTAAAATCACAAAATAAGGTAGTGCCATAGCGGAGAAAACCTCCAATAAACAGAGTACCCAAGACTGTTACATTTCAACCTCTTTCAACTCTTCTATGTGAATATCAATCCGTTATTGGTAATTTGAAATTCGTTATAACACCCACTCATCACCCATTCGTCACCATGCACCCTACTTCCATTCACCCTACTTCCATTCACCCTACAGTTAGCATGTCTTATCACCTACACCACTTGCACGAATGCCAGGTTATCATCAGATACACAAATGTCTGGCTTCTTTTACTTGCACGCTACACGCGCACACTATCACTGCTACTCCCACCCTGAACAGCTGTCAATATAGCTTCTGGGATGCACCCAATTCAAGATTCAAGTTTCAAGATGGTCAATATGGTAAAATTATTCATAGAGGTTGTCTTGTACTTACTGCGTGTGTTGCCCGTACTGGTCCACAAAGGCTGGGGTGCCTTCCTCTACAACGCCTACCCTCCTGCGTATTCTCCACACAGTTCAAGCTGTACTGGTTCGGCTGCTTAAGCATTATGACACATGTGAAATAACAAACCTAAACGAACAAAATACGACAAATTCAGGTACAAAGCAAACGCTCAGTACATGTAGTGATCTCCAAAAGACTTGTCTAGGACAGAATCTGTAACAAAGAGTAAACAAACTGTCGATTGCCACATTCCTCGTAACCTCAAATTCGTTTCTCGCGCGTTATTCTCGCCTACAGCGGTTTCCTTGAATGGTCAAGTGCGAGACATCACGTGATATGGGCAGGCGAACCAATCACAATCGACATTACAAGGGCGTACTCGGCCTATTGCATGTTAATTGCATCTGACTCCAAAACGTATGGTTAAAAGCAAAGGCATAGGCGGTGCCAGGGTATTTTGATTGGGGGGGGGGGGGTGACGTATTATTTTTTCCGTTTTTAACCTTGACCCACAGGTGAATTTATCAACGTTTTAAATGAACAGATACGGCTATAATATCAAGTAGCATGACCCTGCCTCTCTGACCCATAGTCTTCTTTCTTGTTTTTTTTTTTGTTTCTTTGTTTCTTTCTTCTTCTTCTTCTTTTGATCACTTGAAAAATGTAAGGAGCTGTCGCCCCTGTCTCCCCCTTCTCTTGTACCGCCCCTGGTTAATGATGCTAATGCGATGCTACCAGTTTTTGTTAGTAAATGCTTGAATGCTGAAATTCCATCAAACCTCTTACAATGCATGCAGTATTGTCAGTTCACCTATTGTCAATTTTTCAGGAATCATCTGGGTTGTCACCAAAGCATGCACAGCATTTCCCTTTGTTTAAGGATCATGGGGATCATCTTGTACTACACGCTTTGGTGGCAATATACTGGGGGCAATCATACTCTTAGTGAATTCCTAACGGGATATCGTCAAGCCCTTTATCAATTGAACATCCGTCATGTCCGTTACAAGGACCATGCAGGGACTTAACGGACTTATTTAAGTTTTGCACCTTACGTATACGATGGGAACAGAAATTTAGATATTTTGTTTATTAGTTATTAACTTGACTTCAGTTGTCATTCATGAAAATGTTGTTTTAGGTTCACCCAATCAAGCAACGCCAACTGCTAGAGAAACTGATGGGTTGATGAAAAATAAATTAATAAACAAACAAACTGATGTCAAACTATATCATCTGCAACAGCGGCTCAATACACGGTGATACTACCGGAAAGTTTAAATCAAGAAAAAGAGCTAAAGATGATGAAGGTGATCATCATCATCACTATCGTCATCATAATCATGATCATCATTGTCATTAAAATCATTATCATCACCATAATTTCCATCCTAGTCATTGGTATTGTCATCATTTTCATCATCTCCATCCTCCTCAATATCATCATGGCCATATACCATCCACATCATTATCACCATCGTCATCATCTTCTTCATCGTCATCGTTATCATTTTCTTTACCTTCATGACGATTATCATCATTATCACCATTCTTCAACATGTTCATCAACATCTTCATCGTCATCTTCATCATCATCATCATCATCATCATCATCATCAATATCATGATCATCCTGCATCATCACCACACAATTCTTACGAAAATTGCTCTCTTCTGGTAAGACGTAATGAAAATAACTGCAACGGAAATGACTGAATAAATGTCATAAATTGCACTTGAAATTTAATCATGTAAAGACACATAGTATCACCGCATGCTAATAAGGTGTTTCATTGGACACATGTTTGTAACAAAACAAAGTATAAAGCGGTCCAACTTTTTCACGTCATTCAACATCATTGTTAGAAAATTACTTATCTTTTCTAATTCTTCACATGTACTAAGGTTCTTTGCATAATCAGTGGCTCCACTTTGTCATATGGGCAAAACCTCTTTTAGCTTTAAAAATATATATCATTTCGAATTAAATCGATATTCTAATTCCATTGTAACAAGAAAAGTAAAAAACTGTATTACTATATTGCCCTGGTATCTTGTGAAAACATTACAAATGAATTGAAGCTCAGCATACTGTTGAAAGTTGTTTAAACTTTGGAAAGTCTCATAAAGTTCCTATAATAACATAATATGTGTTATACTCCGATTAAGCAAGGCTTGTTCAGCCATATGCAATAAATAACAGGTAATTCATAATTCTGAATCTTTGTATGAGCATATATATATATATATATATATTGTACTGAACCAGAAAGGAAACGATGTTAAAAAATGCTCCACATAAATATACATGTTTAACTACTGTATAGTATTAGAACATGACACCACGATTCAGTCAAACGATTCACAACGGGAAGCAGTGTTTGATTTTTTTTTTTTTTCTCACAAAACCGCGTTTTCATGCTTCAGCAAGATAGTGCAAGGTATTTTGTCATTAGATTCCCATTACTTTACGTTACAAGGCATTATAATATCATAAAAAATGAAATGATATTAAAAAGCATCATTTTTATTTCTAATCCAAGCTCTGTTCGGTTTTCAAATTAATGCTATAATCTGAATGGTAGTGTATGACAACAACAACAACAAAACAAACAACCATCCAAACAACAACAAACCAACAAACAAAGAAGAAGGGGGAAAAAAGAGAGGAGGGAAAAAAAAGCGGCTGGACCTATACATCATGAGTTTGTTGCGTATACCCATCCATCATCCCATTTCTCTCCAGGTTCTCTTTCATTGTTTCTCTTCATCTCTTCTACTCTTTCTCTGTATCTCTCTCTCCTCTCGTGCTCTTCTTCTCTATTTCCCCTTCTTTTTCCCTGAATCCTGCCTCTGGTCTCTTCTCTCTCCCTTCTCATTCTCTTCCGTTCTGTTCTCTTCCCTTCCCAACCAACCCCCTCTCTTTCTCTCTCTTTCGTTGTCCTTTTTCAATCGCCAATTGAGAGGCTTATAGCTTATAGCTATATGATCATATCCCTTGTCTCCTTTTGTAAATTAGTTCTACAGATTATGAGGTATATGAGGACATAAACGCCCTTGTCTGAGTCCATATAGGGATGAATCAATCTCTTAATCATCGTCCTCGTCATACTCGGCCTCCAGCTGCTCCGGAGTCACTAGCGTCTTCAACATCCTCTCCATTTTATCCAGCTGTCCTTTCAGCTTGGTTTGTCTCTCTTCCATCTTCGCGACGTTCAACCCGACGTCCAGCTCGTCGTCCCGACCATCCCCTGTCTTTAACCCCTCCCCATCATGGCCGGGCGTGCAGGAGCCAAGGGGACTGGTAGTTCCTGGACTTCGTAAGGTACGCCTCAGTGAGGCCCCACGCCTGGAGCCCGGTCGGGGTTTGTCGTAGCGGCGGGAACCGCCTCGCTTGAGCTCAAGAATGGATTTTTCGAGGAGGCGAAGGCGATGTCGGAGGTCGTTCATATTGTCCATGGTAGCGAGGTTGGAATCAATGCTCACATCCTGGAAGAACGAAATCAGAAGACAGTAAGAAAATAATTGAAAAACAATAAACATAAAGTCAACAAAAATAGAGCGAAGAAGTGTGAGGCAAGGTAGATGCAGTGTTCCAAACTTGATGAAAAAGGAAACTGAAAAATGTTCGTGGAGCCTGTAAAGCTTCAGTGAATGCCCATCCTTGTTACCGTCACTCGTGAGAAAAAGTGGGACATGGGAGGATGTCAGAACTACTCATTCACTAAATTTATTGAATAATAAAAAATAACCTTTACATGACACTTTTTTTCACAGAAAACGTTACGTAAAATAAAATTTATGTAATACATAAACTTATATGCTGAATAATGCAGCATTTTAAAGCATACAAAGAGGAAGGTTCACTGACGGGCGTCGTTGATATCAATCACATTCATACCTTGTCAGGCTTGTTGGCAATGGGCAGTGCTTTAGCCAAGAAATCGTCTTCACCATTCAGCCGCCGGATGTAACCCATGACTCCTTGAAATCGGCTCGATTTGGTACTGATCATCTTTTTACTCACGATAGCAGAACGCCATATAAAGAGCGGTAGAGCCCTCTGCACTTCCATGGCCAAATCCACCTTTTAGAAAAGAGATGAAACATTCATGAATGATCAACAGCATGCAATGTATCAAAAAAAGGCGATTAATATCCACATTCAACATGTTCAATAAAAAAATAGTTTCCTTTTCTTTTGCCACAGGACGAAAATAATGGCAAAAGTTACCCAAAGAGTTATAACAAAAAACACGCAATAACTGTCACAATGTTATTGTTACTGTGTAGGCTAATAATAAACTCGGCCGTACACCATGTATACCATCCAAACCTAATCACAACCTCCACCATAATCAAAACCATCATCACTATCACCACCACCTCCACCACCACCTTCATCACCACCATCATCACTATACCACCACCAACGCCGCCACCACTACCACCACCACCGCCACCACCACCACCACCACCACCACCACCACCACCACCGCCCCCACCACCACCACCACTACACCACCACAACCACCATTACATTGACACCGCTACCCCCCGCTACCTGTCACGAAAACGGCAGCGCAACTATCCTGCAGGATGCTCCTTTTGTGTCTCTGGAATGCCCTTGAACAGAAATTAATGGCAGGGCATAATATGAAAATGATGGTAATTATAATACTACGATTTGCCCACCTGCATAGCTAGCTGATGAAGGGTTGCTTTCTCCCTGATACCATGGATGTCCTCCACTGCTAAACCGACCTGAGATTTTGAAAAAAAAAACCCATTAGATTGAGAGGAAAACTTTATTTAAATCCTTTTTACATGTTATTTACACTCCACAACCATGTACAGCCCCGTGAACATACTCAGGAACAAAACAATATGCATCGGCGTCGGAAAGTTCTGATCAGACAAACAGACAAAGAATCTTTTGCCTCCTCGAGCTTTCCGGCGCCACTGACAATATGTACATATTTCTACATTTCACAGTGAGAGAAAAGAGCTTCATAATGTTGCCTATCCAAAGATTCTATATCTCCTCATGTAATATGCCGCTTTCGCATGATATTTTGACGTGATTATATAGCACACTTAAAATTTACCAACCATCGATTCATAACGTCGGCAAATCGCAATTTCTTTCTGTCTGTCTCTCTGTCTGTTTGTCTCTCCTTCCGAAATAAAAGGGATCTAATGATTTCAGTCATCAACAACTCACCAACGTCGACAAATCGCATTTTCTTTCTGTATGTCTCTTGATCTGTTTTTCTCTCCTAAATGAAACAAATCGGATCTAATGATTTCAGTCATCAACAACTCACCAGCAGATTCCCGAACAAGATTGGCATGACGACCAGCATTACTGTGAACATGATGGCCGTGAGTTCTGGGTGGAACACACTGTTGAGAAAGAACGCCTTTTCTCCATCTCCTTCTAGTGTGTTGGATGTACCAAGGTAGTCCTGGCTGTGGAAGATATCATCATAGTTGAACTCTCCTAAGAGCATGGTGAAGACTTTCATCAAGCAGTACTCCAGTTGATGGTAGCTGTTCTGTTTATAAAAAAATGATAAAAATCAGAATAGTAGGAAAAGATGAATATCTTATGTCAATATTATTGTAGTTCCTCATGAAAATGCGCGTAACGTGTGAATTCTCGATGAGCACACGATGGTCATCTGATGATAACAAAACAATTTACTGATATTTCTGTGGGGAAAAACCGTCGTGGCACAGAAAATAAGGCAAATGTACACTGTTGGCCTTTCTGGATAGGTTATACAACATAGAATATTTCTTCCTGACCTAAGACTTAGAATATAATTATAATCGACCACTTCTTATCTTTAGTCCTGATGCACAAAACGGTTAAAACATGTAAAAGCAAAATCATCTGACTTTATAGCTGTACTGGTCTGAACTACTTGCTAAACTTTAGAAACGGATGAAGCAGATGCCATTATGTGATTTACATTACCTGATTCATGAGCAGAGAGTAGAAACCGAGGGCAAAGGCAACGAGAAATAGGACTAGTAGAATGACAATCTTCAGAAATGTCCGCAGTATATCTGATACATAAAGAAGAATGATATCCTTAGAGAATATTCGTTCAAGCATTTTGTTTAAGATAGCTGGCCCCTGCATTCTTGTTTTTTTCCTACTTGTTCATTTCTACTTATAATCATGTCTTTATCCTGTTGCCATTTGTTATTTAACTGTCACATTTGTAATTTGATCGATTATATTGTATATTTATTACTATTGTTTGTAAATTTGTTATTTGATTTGCAGAAACCCCTGCAAAAAAAAAAAGAATGAAAATATTTTAACTTTCAACACCTGTTTATTAAAACAGCATGAACTGGAAAATTGGTCTATAAGATGAAGTGCTTGAACAAAACATTTCAGGGAAACAATACTCCGATACGAAGGGCAACGAGATGTGTTGATGGCTGGTCCATAAGGGTGCGATCTTTTCAACTTGAAAAAGACACCATGAAATTATGATCATATCCACCCGCCCTTATCTCTATTTCGTCAAGCCCGATTAACTCTTAAAGATTCTTCTCAGATTATTCTATCTATTTAGTCTTCTTTTCTTCTCCGTCGTTTTATTTTTTTTTCGTTAATTTCTTTTACCCCTCTTATAACATGTACGCAACACATTGAATTTCTTTTCTCCTGCCAGTCATACTGACATTCTTATAGGTAGTCTATAAATTTCATAATGTCTAAAATACACGAGAAGTTGGTGCTGTGTTAATACCACCATCACACCGCAAAAAAAGAAATACTGAAATTGTTGCATCTGATTGGCTGAGAGCAAATTTGTCGGTGAAAATCACTGACAAGACACTTCATGAAACGCTCCCCAGGACAACCCCATGCAAGCGGATCGATTCTTGATCATGATGGGTAATATAGTTTTGTTGTTGTTGTTGTCGTTTTTTTATGATTTTCTATATTTCTCTCATAAAGAAAATTGTGAACATTTTTTTACACAACTTAGAAATAATCTTCACGTAATATATAACCACAATTAAAAGTTTCACCTGCAATACAAGGTTACAAAATAAATTTCCTGTAAAATATATTTGCGAATAGAGTTACATATTATTTTCATAAAAGAAAGAGATTCATATAAAAGACTAAAGTTTAATTAAAGTTTTACATATCCTTTGCTTGAATGACAAATGCATTTTCACATACACAAAACTGAAAATAATTTTATCCGTATCGTATGAAATTGCTTTAATAGCTTAAAAGATTTTCTCATGAACAAATTTGAAAATATATATATTTTTTAAAATTTCTTTCTGCTTTGTCTTGTTTCAAGTCTGTTGTCGGTGGTCTGGTCTGATTGGAGTATAATACTTACACGTAAACATGATGACGTATATTCCCAGCGTTGAGAATCTTCTCGTGAATAGAATGAAGTTGAGCCATGCCACAAAGATGGCTACCGCTCCACACTGCCACTGCCAGTCCTGATTAATATATCAACACAAAATGAAAGATAGATACTTATGAACTAAATATTATTTTGGTACTAATGTTCATTAAAACAGGGAACAGGAGACACATCCTCGCTACAAGGATTAAAATGATAATGGCCCAAAGGAATTGCATCTGTAAAACATTATTGAGTACAGGCTACGACAGAAACTGCATCTCTAGAACATTACTGAGTACAGGCTACGACAGAAACTGCATCTCTAGAACATTATTGAGTACAAGCTACAACAGGAACTGCATCTCTGGGACATTATTGAGTACAGGCTACGACAATATACGTTATAAAATACTCTCTCTGAAAAAAAGATGGGGACTCCTCTCACTCATTGCATTCCCGAATAATACACTTTTATTTGAAATTTCAAAGACGAGA
The DNA here is from genome assembly GCA_029962745.1 of Echinometra lucunter. Lineage (NCBI taxonomy): Eukaryota > Metazoa > Echinodermata > Echinoidea > Camarodonta > Echinometridae > Echinometra > Echinometra lucunter. The sequence continues at coordinate 3,528,119 of CM057160.1, read as the reverse complement.
AATGCAAAAGTCCAGTGGGTTATAAAAATGTACTTCAAAATGCAGGATCAGCAATTCAAGGACAGATGGGGAAAGCCTCTCCCTGGAAAATGAAGTTTTAAAAACTGCCCCAAACGGCTTAGATAATGATATAACGCTGTCTAACCCCACTGGGAGAGATAGATAGAAAGATAGATAGATAGAAAGATAGATAGATAGAAAGATAGATAGGTAGAAAGAAAGAAAGATAGATAGATAGATAGATAGATAAGACAGATAGACAGAGAGATGGGGAGGAGGGGAGAGAGGATAGAAAATTGTGGACTTTGAGATCAGAGTTCACTTTTGTGATGAATACTGAAAAGTGCCCTAATCACTGCAAAAATGCAAAACTTCCTCGCTCCGTTATGAATTTTATCATTTTAGCAAGTGCATCGCTACCATACACTTTCTGTTTACCGCAAAAGGGAAACTCTTATTCGTGAGAGGAGGGGGGGGGGGGGGGGGTAACTGCTTACCTCTCGAACCATGATGGTTTCATTGTAGTAGACTCCACTCACAGGTAGAACAAGTAAAATAGCAAGTAGATAGAGTGATACCTCCAAGAAATTACCCCAATTTATGTACGATTGTCTTTGCCAAACGACCTGACACATCTGATGAGAACAGAAAAAGTTAAGGAGATAAGAAATGTGAGCTTCATTAATGTTGCCAAGAGATATGCTTAAGGCCAGAATGGAGTAATTACAACTAATGAAATAAAATAACAAAAGTTCTGTTGTGATGATACACTGGAAAAATGAAGTTATGTGAATTACTGCGGCAAGACAGAGGATACCAGGATGTTGTAATTGAACTCTAGATACTGTTTCCATACACTTTGGTAGAGCTTTAACATACATATGTGAAACACTAATTAATCAATCAGATAATCAATCAATCTGTCAGTCATTCAATCAATTCAATCAATTCAATTCAATCAATCAATCAATCAATCAATCAATCAATCAATCAATCAATCAAACAAACTAACCTTCATGAATATATCAATCAAAGAAAGAAAACCAATCGACGAATCAAATAATCAGTCAGTCAGTCAGTCAATCAATCGATTAACCAATCAATCAAACCAACCTTCATAAATATATCAATCAATCAATCATTCAATCAATCAATTAATTAATCGACCAATCAACCAAACAACCAATTAATCAATCAGTCAATCAATCAGTCAATCAATCAATCAATCAATCAATCAATCAATCATTCAATCATCAATCAATAATTACCTCTCTGAGTAAATTAATTCCTGACAGTCCTAAGATGATCCATGGTCCAATCTCGCCGAAGAGAAAGAGTGTGATTTCACTGAACCCTTCTACCCACCGGCTCTCTCCATCAACGTACCACTCAACAAAACTCTCACCATTCTCGGACACTGTAGCGTTCTTGATGTAGTATCTTTAAGAAGGGTTACATAGATAGATAGACAGATAGATAGAGAGAGAGAGAGAGAGAGATAGATAGATAGAGAGAAAGAAAGAGAAGATCATGGGAGAGAATGATAAACAAATGAGAATAGAGAGAATGAGAAATAGAATGTTTGGGCAAACCACATGATGTCCTTTCCTTTCCTTTCCTCCTTTCTTTTTCTTTCCTTTTCTTTTCCTCTTACTGTTTCTTCTTCTTCTTCTTCTTTTTCTTCCTTTTACATATTTTTGTATGCTAGTCGGTTCTTGTGTCCGATACTATTACGAAAACGTTTACTTTTCAATCCTGTTTCCATAGTAACAACATCCTCACCTGGGTGGTGTAACGACGATGTACCCTGTGAGAGCAGTGAGAAAGAGAACATAGAGCGCGAGAGAGACGGAGTAGAGTTTCCTTCCCACTGTCCTCCATTTATGATCGAGGAGACTCGAGACAAGAGGATGGGCGAGGAGCTTCTCTCTCTGCGAAGATACCTGTTTTGTAGAAAAAATAACAACACAAAAATATACGATTGCAGAGATGAATTTTTGTTTTGTTAGAAATGGAATTACCGCCAAAACTATCATTCAAGATTGAGAACGACATGACCCAATGTAAATTCACAGAAGATTTTTGGGGTTAAAACTGAAGTTTGAGATGACCTCATGCCAGTCCAAAATTTCATGAGCAAAAGATATCCAGAACAAACTATCGTAGAGAGATATTTTCCCAGAAAGAATTACATCTAACACATTCTTTCCGAATTAGAACATAAACAATAATTTGAATTTTCTGTTGTAATAGCATGTACAGACCCTAAAATCGTCGAAGCATATCTAGAGATGAATCTATATGAAGATGTTTCTAGTATAGGGGAAGGGTAAAGGAAATCAAATAACTATATAAAGACAATTGTTGTTGTTGTTGTTGTTTTTGTTGTTGAATAGGGTTTTTACAGACGTGTATCAATCAAATATGATTGTTTACGTCTGGGACCGACGTTTAACGTCATCATGCGAAAGACGTGGCAAATGTAGATTTATATAGAACTGTCCAAAAAGACGTGATGACTTTGTTAAATGAAATACCCTACTACCTTTATAACAACAAAAATCATCATTCTGATAATAACGATTTGTTAAAGTTAAGATCGAAATTTTTTATCGAAAGCATCTTTCATCATTCATTTTAATAAGACAAAGATAAATGGATGGTTTTGTTTTCTGTATGCGCCTTTGGAATCTTGAAGTAAGTGTTTGAGATCTTCTGTGTGATGTGTTTGAAATCTCGGTGTATGAAGTTCAAAAGACAAGAAATGAATGATTGTCTGTCAAGGTGTAGATCTCGATGTATACGGCGTTTGAGATTTTGTTTTGGTGTATCGAAAGTGTTGATCAAGCTTGCCATGATAAAAACGGGGGGGGGGGGGGGGGTGAGGCCTTTGAGATCTCGGTGCAGGGTATTTAAGATCTTGATCACTGTTGATGTAAGGTGCTTATAACATTGTTGATGTATGATCGTGAGTCAAGATGTTTGATATCTTGGTGTAAAGAAAGAATTAATGAAGCGCTTATCACTTTAATGGATACCTTTAAAGGCATTCGAGATCTTGGTGTAAGGAAAGAGTTGAAAATGCTTACCATGATAAGTAATGGATGATTATCTGTCAAGATGTTTGAAAGCTTGGTGTAAGGCACAGCACCGTGTCTGAGTGATCCATCCTCAGTGAACGGTTTGGGCTTTCCTCGGATAGGACTCGGTGAATCTGAATGTGCTGTAAACATGGTAAATACGAGAAAGAGAAGAGTCATTGTAATCTGTAGAATGGAAAGAAAGAAAGGAAGAAAGAGAGAAAGAAAGAATGATCAAGGGAAGGAAAAAAGAAAGGATGAAAGAAAGTTAGAAAGGAAGAATAAAAGGAAAAGAGAAGGAAAAGAAGAAAGAAAGAAAGGAAGGAAGGAAGGAAAGAAAGGAGAAAGCAAGAAAAAGAGTATGGCGGAAACACACGTTCACTAACCTGGTGGCTGATGCATCCATTCTGCAAATGCGTCATCGATAAGCTCGTAGTTGAATTCGATCTCCTCGTAGCCAGACAAACGCTGGTCATTGACCACGGTTACGCATTTATCGAGCACCTTTTCAGCTACGCCTGTATGTTGAGAAGTCAACAAGGAGCTAGCTTGTAGATACTCAGGGTTTGTCATTCTCTTTATTATTTTAATACAAAAGTAAATTAGAGGGTAGTGATAAAGGATACCAAGTTTAGGTTGTTCCCCATCAAAATTGAATACTGCATCGTACCAATAAATAAATTATCGTATCGCACTGTTGCTTTCCTTGTGGCATATATACAGGTAAAGGAAAAGAGATTATGAAAAGATAATGTTCAAAACAAGAAGCATCCCGTTATATATGAAAATGCATTTATTATTGCATGTTTCTATGTTTTAAACCCTTTTGCTTCTTTATGCTTCCCTTTTGTGATTTGCGATTCATTCGAAAATCTATCATTTTATAAAAATTAATCTACATGTACAAGGTGACTAACTCCAGCTATGCCCTGTCTGGAAAAAGAAAGGCAGTTACACAAGAGTAACATTCACGTTTCCTAACTAAACCCGAAAATATCATAAATGTTTTTCCCACATCCTAATGACCTAATTCATACTCGTCCACTACAAGCGTTGCTTTGTAAGGCAATCAATATCATCAATCATTGCCAATCTCTCCCCAAACCGAAATAATAAGATAGGCCTGTCAGATGTATGCGATTTTTTTTTCGTATTCCTTCCCAATAATTATAGCCTCGGATGAAAGTGTTCATATACTTGAATAAATTTGTGAAGTAGTGTATTTTTTTTTCTCCAGAAGTATTTTACCTGGCATTTTCCTAATGAGTTCTCTCATGGGTGTTGTAAATTCTTCCGTCCTTGAAGAACACAACACCTTCCACCACTGGTCATGATTTAAGATCAACATGGCAACGGCTCTGTAATGAAATCATCAAAGAAATAATACAAAATAGAGATATTAAAGGCATTAAGATCTGGGAAGTGTTACATGAAGTGTCTTGCCAGTGATTTTTACTGGCTACTGAAATCATTGCATCTGATGGGCTGAGAGCAAATTTGTCAGTAAAAATGACTGAGAATATGCTCGATGAAACGCCCCCTGGGCTGCAAGACTTCATTCAATGAAATACTCAATTAGCATGATTAGCAAGACGGATATCAACACCTCCTTGGTAGTATAGTGGTAAGTATCTCCGCCTGTCACGCGGAAGACCGGGGTTCGATTCCCCGCCAAGGAGATTTCTTTTGTTGGTGAATTATGAATTATTTCGCTCTTCTTTTTATTTCTTTCTTTTTGTGGGGGACTTATTGATATTTTCTTTCTGACATTTATTCGGATATCAATTCAGACAAAATGATTATATTGTATTGACTGGCCTTGGGGGGAATATCGAAAATGTTGCCCGTAAAATGAATCATATTGTCCCGAGTCGAAGACGAGGGCAATATGGATCTTTTAAGGGCAACATTTTCGATATTCCCCGAAAGTAGAGCCAGTCAATATAATTATTATTACCTACAGATATAGGATGATGCATAATTCAAGCCTATGATTTTGTAGCAATACAAACATGTCTGCTAATTGCCTGTCCGTCCCTCTGATTTCAGCTCATTCAGGCAGGTATGTAATCCTAGCTTAGCGATTGTGACGTAAATGGTTACCTCGCGTATCAATTGTTTTAACCTCTATCGCGTACACAATACTGAGCGTTTGCACTTTGCTAAATGCGCACTAATTATACAAGAAAGGTGGAATATGGATATTATGGACCGATAATTTAGTACACAGGCGCAATAGGAAAATGACAAATTTCGCGGAGGAGGGGAATATGAATATTATTACCCTTGTCATACAGCCTGAGCCCTGGCTGAACCATTGTGACGTATTTTGTGTTGAGTGAATCACAATTATGGGGTGTTGCAAGAAAGTTGCAATCGATTGCAAGTTGCAACTGATTGTCACTGGCCAATCAAAATCATTGTTGCATGCATGTCTTCTTAAAAGGGCAGACCCTGAGCCAATCAGAATGGTTGTTTCAAAATTAGCAATTATTTGCAATTGATTGCAACTTTCTTGCAACACCCCATTAGACAGACAAAATACGCGCTTATATCTTGTCTCCAAAATGCCTCATTCAGGTAATAATAGATATTATTTATCTGGACATAACTAGATTTACGTAATTAACACCAATTATCGTGTTCATTTCCGTCTTAACTTTTGACAGTAAAGGTTAAATCAGCAGATTTCTGTATTCGTTGATCATTAGTCATCAAAACATTTCTGATTATAGTAAAATCTTTCTTGGTAGTATAGTATAGTGGTAAGTATCTCCGCCTGTCACGCGGAAGACCAGAGTTACCTATGTTTGTTTTTTTCTTCTTCTTTTCGCTGTGCAGGGCAAAACCCAGATTACCTGAATAATTTAGCCTTAAACATACACTTTGTTATTGGAATATATTTGATCTCTCAAATTATTCTTAGATATTAAAATATTACTGTTTCGATATTGACGTATTTGAAAACATCATACTTACTCATGTCCATGATTGATGGCATGATCTAAACAGTTCATGCTTTCCCAGTCTTTGATTGTGACGTCAGCATCACGTGAGAAAAGTAGCTTCATAATTTTGAGATGACCGTTGATGGCGGCGAGATGAAGAGGTGTGTTCTGTAGATAAAATATGATAACTTTATTAAGAAGAAGAAGACCCCCCCCCCTTAATGTCGCCGATCAACGTACATAATAGATTGTAAATCTATATTTCAAAGCAATCATTGGTAGATTTTTGGATGCCCTTAAACGAAGCGGGTATGGCGGGCGGTTGGTGTCATTATTATACAACTATACGGCCTTCGAGTAGATGTATAGTTGCGTAGTTGCATAGTTGTAGAGTTGTACAGTTTTAACCAATCAGAACAAAGGAAACTGTACAACTATACAACTATACAACTATGCAACTATGCAACTATACAACTGTACAACTATGCAGCTATTCCACAGCTGTATAGTTGTACAGTTGTATGTCATTTATGACACTTTGGCCCGCAAACGTGGCAACTATACAGACATTGGATAGCTGCATAGTTGCATAGTTGTAAAGTTGTTTAGTTGTATAGTTGCATAGTTGCTTGTTGTATAGTTGAACAGTTTCCTTTGTTCTGATTGATTAAAACTGTACAACTCTACAACTATGCAACTATGCAACTATACATCTACTCTAAGGCCGTATAGTTGTATAATAATGACACCAACCGCCCGCCATAAGCGGGTAGCTTTCTTACCTTCAATATTTGTTGTACTCTTTACTTTTTTCTTTTAATAGTTCATACGGGGGGGGGGGGGGGGGGGGGGGGTTAAAACTGGAATTCGTTTGAGAATTTCAACATGACAAGTCCTCTAACCCCTAAGCCTGAATAACAAGCAAGTGAACCGGCGCGTTTTATCGTTGATTTTTGTTGATGTCCACTTTGTAAGCGGTATGGTACTACTTTGTGTAAAGCGCATTATAAAAGACCATTACTATTATTATTATTATTATTATCTTCCGTAAGGTTTCCACCAGGTCCGTGGCGTGGAACCAATGAATAATTAAACAACTACGAAATTATAAAATAGTATTGGTTTTTAAAATTAGAGAGAAATTTAAGGAGCAAAGGATTTAAAATCTTACCGATATTTAAGTCATTAATTTTTGTATGGATGATGAACCCCGTGTCTGACTTACCCCTTTTCCATCTACCGGATCTACTGGACTCTTTGCTTTCAATAAGACCTCGGCTGTCCGGCTCCAGCCATTCGATGCTGCCAAATGAAGAGGCATCTGTCCATGTGAGTTTCTAATTTTAAAATTAAAAAAAAAATCTAATCTAGGTTAAATGAAGGGGAATCTGTCCATGTGAGTTTCTAATTTTAAAAGGAAAAAAAATCCAGGTAAAATTCACTTGTATTAAAATCCGTCATTCATTTATATTGCATTGGATATTTACCAGAGAATAAAGATATTTTTTGAAGAATAAAGATGCAGAACTACTCTTTTCATTGCAACATTCATCACTCTATGCATGCAGAGAGAACTGAATTGTATAGCTGCTATTTTTTTCACGGGGCATGGGATTGTTTAAGACCTAATTTGCTTTCAAATTTGAAAGGGTTTCAAGTGAAGTTTAAAATACATGAAACAATTAGGACAACGTGTGTGAAGCTCCACATGCACACACATCTACAGTGCGTTATCTTCAGCACTTTGAAGCAGCACTTAACTGGAAGAAGAAGAAATTTATTGTTCTGAAAATTTGCCAATGAGAAAAAAACCTAAATATTAAAAATCACTTTAAAAAAAGGAGAGATTTATGTTCTTAAACAAAAAGTAAACAAAACAATAAACAAAAATAATGAATTTTAAACAAAAATGGCAAACTGTTATTTTCTTTTATGGACGGGGGGGGGGGGGCTAACGGGAACTTGAGGGATTTATACTTCTTATTCTGTATTCTTGCGTTTTTAAGGAAACATACAACGGATCCTCTAGTATGCATTATGGGGGAGGGTGTAAGTAGTGATATTCTAGGAGACAGTTTTCCTAAAGTATGATGTCGCTCTTACCTTGCTTGTACATTTCCCTTGGCTTTCACCAACTCCTGAACAGTCATATCGTAGCCTGAGGCTGCAGCTAGGTGTAAGGGTGTGTTATTCAGCTCATCCTTACGATTTATCGTTTCTTTCTTCCATCGTATCAGCTCTGATACAATCCTACAAAATAATCAATTTTTGAAGAAGAGAAAGAAATAGAAACATTTATCACGACTTCAATTACATCAACATCGCAATTTTTTGATGGAGTTTTGTTTACTCCTGTAAGCTTCGCAATTTTGAAGTAATATGAAAATAAATAGAATTTATTTTATTGAAAATAGCTATAGAGAATAGTATGTGAAAACATCAAAGTCTATACTGCCTGTAAACCAGGACGAAAATTAAGAAAACATAAACCATTCACAAACCAGTATGTAGTGAAAAAAAATAAGATACAATGAGCAAATATAACTTTTGGTCGTTTATCGACGGATTAAGATTGACAATGATTGTCATGAGAATATAATGTCAGACTCAAAATGCATGATTGGAGTACAATCTTTCTTGTAAGGTATAAGAAGACTACTAGAGATGCTCAAGCCAAGAAGGAGCAGTAATTATATTGAAAGAGTGAAAGCATAGGACAGTGTTAAAAATAAATGGTATGTGGTCAGATAGCACAGAGAAACAATAATGTGAAAATATGACAGTACTCATTAGCCCTACTGATAATATTTCCACATAGACATAAAGCAAACACATAAACTTAAAAGTATCATCATGTCGCACTTATATAATAAAGGTCTGAAGCATGCAACCACATAGTTCAATAAGAAATAAATATTAGGAATCTTACCCAGTACATCCATTGGTAGCTGCCGGTAGAATCAGTTTAGCAATCTCATCATCAGTTACAATTACATGGATACCAGATCGATGAGCTAACAGAAGCTAAAGAAATTGTAAGATAAAATAATACCATTGGCTTAACTCATTCATGACCGAGGTCCACATTTTGTGGTTTGGCCTAATATCTTTTGATGCAAAGCCCTAAAAATCATACCAAATACATGAGCAGAAAGAGTAAAAAAATCTACACAAACTGTGCCCATTTTGGTTGCGTCAATATTCGTTGTTTGATGCTAATATTTTTTTTAAGGAAAATAAGCATTAAAATCCTTAAATTGGCAATGTGATAGTAGGTTTAAAATCACCGTTTTCCCCTGCAAATTGGCAACTTTTTGACTTCTCATCATAATTTCTGTCAATTTATATTCATTTCAGATACATGACGTTTTATAAGGAAAATGTAGCAATAAAATAAAAATGTTGGTGTCGCCAATTTGAAGAATAAAAGCTGATCAAATTAGGCTTTAAAAAATTCCTGTCACGAATGGGTTAAAATAGCTTCAATAGTTGTTTTTTTTTAATTGACCATGTTGATATATTGATTTGATATGATGACGACATATGTGAAATGATTGTCAAATGTAAATTTCTTTCATTAATTTCATATGTAAAATTTGGCATTTTTGTCCTCTGTGCTGTTGCTGTGATCAAAATTCTTTGTTTCAAATGTTGCCAGTGACGTTGTCGTCTTCGTTAATGTTTGTTGTTGTTCTTCTTCTTCTTTTCTCCTTCTTCTTCTTCTTCTTCTGTCTTTTGGCAAGACATTAATCTACGATTTCCATTCTCGATCCTGTTAATGGGTACCCTGTAGGAAGAATTTCCTTGAAATGCTGGAGCGCCTTAATGGCTGCCTTGCTATAGCCGGGTATATAATAACAGTGGAGCGCCAGGAGCGTCAATTCTGACGAAATGTCACGAACATGAGCGCTATGCAAGAACCCACTATTCTTCTTCTTCTTCTTCTTCTTCTTCTTCTTCTTCTTCTTCTTCTTCTTCTTCTTCTTCTTCTTCTTCTTCTTCTTCTTCTTCTTCTTCTTCTTCTTCTTCTTCTTCTTCTTCTTCTTCTTCTTCTTCTTCTTCTTCTTCTTCTTCTTCTTCTTCTTCTTCTTCTTCTTCTTCTTCTTCTTCTTCTTCTTAATCATCATCATCAACATCATCATCATAATTTTTTTTAAGATCAGCCTGCAATTAGGTTTGATCCAATATCCGAAAATCAAGCTTGACACTTACGTCACCCTCCTCCCCCCCCCCTTCCCATTGAAAATGGTCTCGCTACCCACCCGCTCTCACCATAATGACATCAGGGGAGCGTTTCACGAAGAGTCTTGTCGGTGTTTTTCACTGACTAATTTGCTCTCAGCCAATCAGATGCGAGGATTTTCAGTAGCTTATAACAGTTGTCAGTGAAAATCACTGACAAAACTCTTCATGAAACGCTCCCCTGGTTTATTCTTTTTGACAGTTCAATGAAAGAGCACCAGTTCTTGGAGGTTTGCTTGTCTCCAGCCCCTCCCTTTTCATAATTAATTCGCTCCGTCCCTAATCTATACCTTAAGAACATAGGTCTCCTCTCCGCGGTCCCCCCTCCCCCTCACATTCAGAATGGTCTTATACCTTGAGAAAATCAGGTTTATTTTCCTTGACGGTGCAATGAATGATCTTCAGCTCTCCTATAGCTAATCTACATGCGTTCCCCCTTTTTGTCTTCTGATTCCTTCAATATTTTCCCTTGCCTTCCCTTCTCCTCCCCTTTTTCTGTTTCTTTTTACTTAGTTTCTCTCCTTTTTCCTCCTTTATTTTCTTCCCCATCTTTTCCATTTTCTTCCCCCTTGTTCTTGTTCTTAATTCCAGTTTATTATGTTATATAATGGATTTTAAAATTTTTCATTTATTTGAATTAAAATGTACTATTTATATGTATGTAATTTTTATGTATTAGAATTCTATTGTACTATTTGTACGTGAATAATCCAACCTTTAGGTTGCAATAAATGAATAATAATAATAATAATAATAATAATGATAATAATAATAATAATAATAATAATAATAATAATAATAATAATAATAATAATAATAAAAATAATAATAATAATGATAATAATAATAATAATAATAATATTAATAATAATAATAATAATAGCTCCACCGTCCCCCTTCCCCAAATTCAAAATGGTCTTAGGCCTTGAGAACATCAGGTTTATTTTACTTGACGGTCCAATGAAAGAGCTCCAGCTCTCCTCCAGCTCCGCCCCCTCACCCAATTCAAAATTGTTTTATACCTTGAGAACATCAGGTTTATTTTTGTTGACCTGTTGACGGTTCAATGAAAGAGCTCCAGCTCTCCTCTAGGTCATCCGCCCCCCCCCCCCCCTCACCAATTCAAAATGGTCTTATACCTTGAGAACATCAGGTTTATTTTCCTTTACGGTCCAATGAAACAGCTCCAGCTCTCCGAGGTTGCCTGCCTCGGCTCCTTCCTCCAGGAGGACCCGGAGCGTGTCGATGTTACCCCCGTCAGCTGCTGTCAGGAGAGGGGTGAAGTGGAACTCATCTCGAACGGTGGTATCGGCTCCTCTATAGATAGGAATAAACAGAGACTTTCGAGAAATCAACTCACGGACACTTTCAATATCCTACATACCGTACATCTCATAGAAATCATATTAGAATCACGATTTTAAAATGATGCAAATCTGTCTGAACCTGTTGAAAAGAAAAAAAAAAAAAACCAAACAAACCATGATAGCATACTCCCCCATAATTATCCAGGTATTCAAGTTTATTTTAACATTGTTATCAAAAACTCACTTTTCTATGAGGTACTTGGCCACCTCCGAGTGATCATTTGCGCATGCGTGATGAAGGGGTGTGGCCACGTCCCAGTTCATGCTTTCCACCTGTGCGCCCCTCTCTACCAGTAGTTTGGTGATATGAAGGTGACCCCCTGCGCATGCCGTGTGCAGGGGCGTATCCAGGTTTGGCCCCTCTAAATTCAACAGGTCCAATTGGCACTCATTATCTGCCCCTATGTGATACGTAAAAGCATTTTTTATTTCCATTTTTTAAACCATGTGATGATAAATCTAATTTTGTTATAAAAAATTTCAAACACTAGACTAACCATAAAATACGGTTAGAAGCTGAGGGGAGCCAGACTATCAACATGTCTTATATTGTGGAATTACAAGTAAAATACATCGAGGCACTATTTAATTATCAGTAAAATTTAATGAAAATTACAACATTTCTAACTCATATTTTTTTCAATTGACCTTCTTTCTTTCTTCTCCTCTTTATCCTCCCTTTATCATTTCTTTTGTGGGGGAAGGGGGCGGTAGGATGTTGTATGAAAAAGGAGTCACAATCCCATAATAAAAACATATGAACAAAGTGACCACATTTGAAAAATAGTTATCTGCTTCTGCCGTTACAATAATCGCAGTTTTATTATTATAATACTACAGTTTGAAAAAAAAAGATAATAGGGACGAGTAACCTATAGATCGCCCTTTGTTTGTGTATAGGCCATTGTGTGCCATGTATTGTGTCTGATTTGCTCATTATCATGTCAGTTTGTAATAATCGATCGACTTTGACCGCTCAATGAATCTGTCAATAAAACGCACTTCCCTTAGTAGCTCGTCCTTGGTAGTATAGTGGTAAGTATCTCCGCCTGTCACGCGGAAGACCGGGGTTCGATTCCCCGCCAAGGAGATGATTCTTTTTTTTTTTTTTTTTTTACATAATAAAGCTAATAACAATATTTACATTTGCACAGTGCTTATTACTCTATGTTTTGCAGCGATTTACAAGTAGACCTAATAATTACCCCGATCATTTGATGATTTCTATCAACGCAACTCCTTTTTTTTCGTTCATTTTTTAGATTTTTAAAAAAAATTCTGGACCACCCTCCCCTCATTACGATGGTAGCACCAGCGCTACGCCATTTGAACCCGAAATCAGGGAGACTTGATGCCCGATCAGGAACACCGTTCCCTACTTTTCCCCCAATGCGGTTGCCTTGTTTCATGCTGTCCAATCAGTAATGCCACTGCTGCCTTTACCCAATCCTCTGAATCCGACATTGGAGAGACTTTGTCATGACTCACCGTACTTGAGTACGAGATCGACGATCTCGCAGAACCCTCCTTCGACCAGGAGATGGAATGGTGTGTAATTCTGAGAATCACATGATGTCAGCATCTGAGACAGAGAGAATGTGTTGTAAAATGAGGGTTTTAAAAAGATATGTATTTCATGCACATATTTATAAGCATTTTCAAAGTAATCACACATAACATAAGATACGTGTCATAGCTTTCGAATAAGAATTGTGTTATGAAGAGGGCTTAACAAGATTATAATTATAATTTTTATTTATCATAAGCTCACTTGATATTCGATATCATTATTCTTCTTGTTGCCATGATTATTACTGTTGTCGATGTAAATATTGTATATGTGTTATTGAAAAAAAAATATCGGAGATCATCTAAATTTCAATCAATTTGTTATTGGTTATAACATTGATTCATTTCATTAATCACCTTGTTGGGATAAGCTCGATTAGCATAATATTTGTTAGCTCCCTTTACCAAGATGTATGTATCAATGTGAATTATTGTATGTATTATTGTGATTTTGGTAATTTTGGTAATAAAAGTTCATTTAATTAGAAGTCATAAGTCTCATCCTAGGTCCTGCCCGCAGCTCCTAACCATGTGCACGATTCAGCTTTTGAATTCTCTTGCATTATGTTTTATCTCTTTTACCAAGGCCGAAATCCCATTATGATTGAAATGATTGCAAAAACAACACTATTCAACCCTTTTGCAGTTTTGTCCAAGGGCGACACACCCTGTCCACACGTTGATCAAGATATCAAGTTATTTTCATAATTGATCAGCTCTTCCTTGGTAGTATAGTGGTAAGTATCTCCGCCTGTCACGCGGAAGACCGGGGTTCGATTCCCCGCCAAGGAGTTACCTTTTTATGGTCTCACTCAAAAGTAAATTCCAGCTTTTATTCATTTTGGGGGTTAAAGAATGGGTGTTATTTTTCCTTAAAATCTGACAATTTCGTTCTTGTCTGCATAGAATCAAATCATTAGCCAGTTTTTAAATTCTCACATACAAAATAATTTCTTAATTCAACTTATCAATTCAAATATTTTTGCATGATGTTATAAGTTAACACCTTGTATTCATTGCCTTTCATTTACTTTACAATAATCAACTCCTCCTTGGTAGTATGGTGGTAAGTATCTCCGCCTGTCACGCAGAAGACCGGGGTTCGATTCCCCGCCAAGGAGATTCGAGTTTTTGTGGACTTGAACATTTTCATTACAGATAGTTTTTATTTTTTTTCTCGTTTTCGTGTTGAAGCGTTCATTTCTTTCACTCTTTTCCATGTTCAGATTAATATATGAAGAAATGAAAAAAAAAAATGAAAAATTTAATGAAGATGAATAAATAAATAGATAAACAGATAAATAAATAAATAAATAAATAAATAAATAAATAATATAAATAAAAGCAATGAATGAATAGATATCTATGAAAATTTATAGAAATACTTGTTAGATCTTATAAGTTAAAAACCTTCTATCCATTGCCTATCACTTACTTTTTAATACAATAATCCCTAATGAATTCAGTTCTTCCTTGGCAGTATAGTGGTTAGTATCTCCGCCTGTCACGCGGAAGACTGGGGTTCGATTCCCCGCCAAGGAGATTAGAATTTTTGGTTGACCTAAACTTTTTCATTATACTATAGTCTAGATTACTTTAATTTTTTCGAGTTCATTTTTTTCACGCTTTTTCGTAATATTGATAAAAATGAAGAAATGAATAAACAAAATGAATGAATGAATGAATGAATATTATCTATTCAAAATGAAGATTATCTAAATGAAAGAAATGAATAAATGAATAAATAAATATAAGTGAATGAACAAACAAATCAATCAATCAATCATTCAATCCATCAAAATAAAAAATAAAGAAATCAATCAATAAATGAATGTATGTAAACTTACATGGTGAGAGATGCCTTTTTTCTTACAAACATCGAGTAGTCGTTTGACAATCTTCTTATGCCCTCCCTGGCAGGCGGCGTGGAGCGGTGATGAGAAGGTAACATCCTGTGACTGAACCTCTGCTCCGACCCCAATCAACATCTGAACGATGTCCTCGTTACCATGGAGACAGGCCACATGCAGGGGCGTCATGTCGTGCTTATCTTTCTCCTATGTGAATTGTATGCAAGAGAGAAGGAGATAGATAGAGAAAGAAAGAGAGAGAGAGAGAGAGAGAGAGAGAGAGAGAGAGAGAGAGGGATGGGTAGGATCGGGGATAGATTTTCTTTTTACAAAATTAATTTAGAAGGGTCGAGTCGAATGCTAGTTTGCCGACCTCTGTATTTATAAACAAAAACTCTGACGATTTATTTGAATCAAGACGTGACAGGGTTTATCTATTAACTCATATTGACCTACAGAAGCAGAAGGACGTCGTTTAGAAAAAAAAATATGTGATTTACCCTCCCCGTAATGAAAAATAATTCATACACTTAAAAAAAAAAAAACCTACGGTATATGTGATCTCTCGCTCCCATCCTCGTTTGGACATAAGTACTTGTACACTAAAATTTAAACCTAATTTTAAATCATTTTTTTTAATGACTTATTCGTGAAAAACGGCAAGAGAACGCAAAACAGATGAAATGTTGTTATGGGCCAATATTTCTGCCAACAACAACAACTACCAACAAAAAAAAAAAGGTACCGATCCTTTATTTTTCACATTGTGATTATGTCATTTTTATCAAAACAACACTTTTCATTTTTAGTCGTCCTATTGCTATTTTACCGTGAATTCTAGTTACACGATGAAATAAGATAGAGGGAATCTTATGGAAGTTGCAATATTTACATTGATATTGATATTATCAGCCGAGAGTAGGTTAAAGACCGCTGGTTTATTGCCCCTCATAGCGGCGATATGGAGAGGAGTTAAGCCGAAGGCATCCCGGGCATTCACGTCCACATCCCGTGAGAGAAGGTATAAGATCACACTTGATTCCTGTATATAACAATAGATAGTGATGTAAACTTAATAGGCCTACTGCAGTCCATATAGTTCGTAGACGGAATGGAATTTAATCCACAATTAAAATGCTTTGAGGCACAGATAAATGTTGAAATGATATTACATGGTAAGGAACCATAGAAATACATAGTTACACAATCCGGGTACAAAACGATTAGTAAAAGTAACTTCAGATAATGTAACTGCAACAGCATCATGGTACCGGTAAACATAGGAAAACAAAGTAAGCGAAGGTTTGGATGTAGAAGGCTTCACGGTACACCAAGTATTCTTTCTTGAAGATGAGTGTGGTCCTGAAAAGGACCTATCCACTCTCGACGTCTCGGTAAGCATGTTCTTACCGTCCTCAGGAGAATGAGTGGTTGTAGGAATAGCAGGCTTTAACTTCCGAGGGATCCAAGTGCACAGGAGGGATCCAAGTGCACAGGAAGCCACAGAGTGTAAGCGACTAAGCGAAGGTTGCTCACAATTTTCTCATTTATCAAATTCTGTGAAAGCACGTAAAAAATAACATGAGTGAGTCTTGGATGCTGTGCATACACTAATTTACTCTCTCTAAAAAAAAAAAAGAGTGAACGCGTTCACTCTGTTAGGGGTGAGTTTCAGAAGAGAGTGCATTTAGAGTGAATTAAGAGTGAATCAAGAGTAAAAATTGTTATATTCACTCTTTATTCACTCTTTGAGGGGTGACCGCAGTGATCACTCAAGGATTGTGAGTAAAAATTGACCTCAGGGATCACTCACAATCCTTGAGTGATCGCTGCGGTCACCCCTCAAAGAGTGAATAAAGAGTGAATATCACAATTTTTACTGTTAATTCACTCTTAATTCACTCTAAATGCACTCTATTCTGAAATTCACCCCTAACAGAGTGAACGCCTTCACTCTTTTTTTTTAAGAGAGTAAGAAATTAGGGTGTGATTTCTTTTCTTTTTTTAAATGTCTATGGTAAACACTTTTAGGTAATGTTATGACCAGAAATGCAAAATTTCTATTTACTTGAGTTTATTATTGTTCTTTTTTATCATTAAGATACAAAGATTTATTATTTTTGTTGTTAAACTGACCTCCCGCCTGCTGGTTTTTCCTGGTTTGGTCATGGCGGTAAAATGTATGGCCAGACGTTTATTATCGCCCTCAGCGTTGAGATCTGAATATATTAAAGGAAATCAGATGTACAGTACATTTACACAACATACTACACACATGAAAATAAGAACTCATTGTAATTTTTTTTCCTGTCATATGTACGGTAAGCTCACAGAGTCAATACACCTACAATCCTCCTAAGCTGTGCATTGTAAGGTTTTTCTAATGTTTTGATTTTAAGAAATAAGGAATTAAAGAAAGAAATGAATAACAAATAAATTCCATAAGGAACATCAAAACATGAAAACAAGAGCTCGCAGGGTGCGGCGAGATGACGTGTATTAAAATAAGTTTTTCAACGACATATAAATATACTGTTATCATTGTTATCATCATCATCGTCATCATCACCATCATCATCATCATCATCATCATCATCATCACCATCATCATCATCATCATCATCATCATAATCATCATCATCATCATCATCATCATCACCAACATCATCATCATCATCATCATCATCATCACCATCATCATCGTCATCATTGTCATCGCTTTCGATTAAAAAAAATATATACACCTGCGCCATTTTCGATCAGGTATTTGACGACGTTAAGATGTCCGGCTTGAGATGCGTAATGGAGGGGTGTACGATCCTTCTTGTCTGGTTCATTCAGTCTATCTTTGCCACCATCTTCATCTTCCTTCAAGAGCCGACCGATTTCAACCACGTTACCAGACTTTGCTGCCTGAAAAATAAAAGAACCATCAAGTCCAGGCTGAGATTGATATTGTAAACTGTTATAAATACGTATTCATACCAAGAACCATCCCAGATTGGAACACAATGACCTTGCCAACCACAGGCATCCAAAATACAGACACCTTCAACATGTTCAAAAGAGCAGTTCTTTGAGCCTTCCAAAAGCAACGCATCACCGATCAGCGCACACCCCTGCCCGGTTGGCTCCTGTACTGGGGCGTTAGGCAGTACAAGAAGAAGGAGGAGAAGAAGAAGAAGAAGAAGAAGAAGAAGAAGAAGAAGAAGAAGAAGAAGAAGAAGAAGAAGAAGAAGAAGAAGAAGAAGAAGAAGAAGAAGAAGAAGAAGAAGAAGCATAAGGCCTATTCATAACACTTGATTATTTAACGGCATTTCATTTGAATAGAGCATTCATGACGGATATTGGTTCTGTTCATGTTCATGGATGTATTTATTCATTAGGATTTTTCTATGTTTATCTGTGTTTATCTAATTAGGGAAAACCTACTTTAAACCAGCTTTTATGGTATGCTTATAGTGGCGTTTAAATGGAAAGAGGTATGGGGGGGGGGCAGCGTATTCCATGTCCAAATTGTACAGTCCTCAGCAGTTAACATATTTACTAGCATCCTTTAATGCATAAGCACCGTTTAACATGTTTAAATAATATTTGAGATGAACTAACAGAAGAATAAATACAATTCACACAAATTATGATTGCAACACCTGGAAACATACATATTTCCCTGAGTGCTTTTTCACTTCCTCATTTGGGTGTCTACAGCAAACTGATCTGATCTCGCACATTTCTTGATAACAAAATAATTTTTGGATTAGCTGAAAAGAAAGTTAATGGTGCCAGCAACTTAGACAGCATTTCTTGTACTCGGTTTCCATGGAAACCCATTTTCGCTCATTCATCATGTCAGACGATAGTATTCACTTCCTCAATGGGAACATGATTATTTCAACCGTCTTCTCTCCCCTTTTTCTCCTTCTCTCCCTTTATCTCTCTCTCTCTCTGCTTCTCTGTCTTTCTGTCCGTCTCTATACTCTCTCTCCCCCTCTCCTATTAGAACATGATTATATTATCTCTTCTCTCCCTCTTTCTTCCTTCTTTCCTATCCCCACCCCTCTCTCTGCCTCTCTTTCTCTCCCTCTCTTCCCATCTCTCTATCTTTCTAACAAGTCTCTACTCTCTCTCTCTCCCTCTCTCTCTTTCGCTTCTACTCTGTATTAGCTTTGTACAATAGAGCCAAGCCTACATTAACGTTAGTCTACAGCTCAGTAATTTCAGACTATGTTTCGTATATCACAGACAACACAGACATGGGTCTTTGTCTGCTAAAGATATCAGCCATCATCAGCTTACCAGGTTAGGTGCGGTACCGAGACAAAATAAGCTAGTGTTGCCATGGCAACCATTTCTTTATGCCATTTTACTGAAATCCTTGTGATTGATGCTATTTGATACAGTAGTAAACTATAAATGCAAGTCAGCAGACAAATTCCAGACGTAATCTCGTGCAATACGGATATCCTCTCCGAGTGGATTTGAGTTGTGTCGGATCATTATGCTTTTGTATTGGAAACAGTTTCTTTAAACAACTATACTAATTCCATAAATGACAAATAATCTAGGTAAAGATTTTTTTTTTATTCTACTTTAGTCTATATTGATAACAAAATATTATGTTTTTAGACTATTTTAGTAAACTTTCCGGTTGTAAAATTAACAGGAGTAAAACAGAAGCCGTTTGGATAGGTTCTAAGAGAGGTTGTACAGAATTTCCTGCTGTTGGTCAAGGGATATCTTGGAAAGCTAGTCATTTCAAATCATTGGGCATAAATTTCTCACTTGATATAAGGTTATTATTTGATCTTAACTATAAGAAAAAAATAAAACAAATAGAACAGCTTGTCAACTGTTGGCGTTTAA
Organism: Echinometra lucunter; assembly: GCA_029962745.1. Lineage (NCBI taxonomy): Eukaryota > Metazoa > Echinodermata > Echinoidea > Camarodonta > Echinometridae > Echinometra > Echinometra lucunter. Next base: position 3,508,200 of record CM057160.1, on the reverse strand, counting down.
GAAATCTCTCATTGATTGGTAAAATATGTGTATTAAAATCCCTAGTATTGCCACAGTTTTTGTATCTTTTCTCGGTCTTAGGTATTAAAATCCCTCTCCAGTTTTTTAAGGAATTGAATAAGATATTCTATAGTTTTATATGGAGTGGTGGTAAGGACAGGGTGAAAAGAAGATTAATGTGCAATGATTATGACCAGTGTGGTCTTCGAATGATTGATCCTTATTCTTATGCCCTTGCTCAGAAGATGACATGGGTTAAATACTTGTTAGACAAGAATTATGATAGTATGTGGAAAAAAATTGAATTAATATTTTTGAAAAAATTTCATGATAACTTAGATATTTTGTGGGCTTCTCATGCCCCCGAATCTATACTGAATACTTTAAAGAATACTCAGTTGGCAGATTCACTCCGAACTTGGTATGTTTTTAGAGAGGGTGCCTGCAAAGACATTTTGGGGAAGAACTTTTCAGAAATTGGGATTTGTCAGTCATTATGGTTTAATAAAAAGATACGATCAAAATCAAAACAATACCTTTACTATGATGAATGGTATGCAAAAAATGTCTACAAGGTATCAGATTTATTGAACCCACCAATCCCTGGATACAAATTATTTGAAGAATTAATGCTAGATTTTGACGTTTCTCATAAGGATAGAAGGAAATATACCTTTCTGTTAAAAAATATACCTGGCACTTGGTTAGATTCTGCCAATTTTGAAGACTCTGACAATGATGCTGTTGGTTTGATTATTGATAAGCTTATTCATACCAGGAAAATTCCCAAGTATGCATATCTTGTATTAAGAGATTCTTGTGCCCCTGATGAAAGGTATGATTTTTGGAAGAAAACGGTAACTGTTGCACAGGATTTAAATTGGAATCATGTTCATAATGCTAATTTCATGTGTTCAATTAATACTCGTTTGCGGTCTTTTTACTTCAAGATTTTTCACAAATCGATTGCTCTTAATGACTTTTTGTTTAAGATAAAGAGAAAAGATTCCCCAAACTGTAGCTTTTGTGGAACAATGCCTGAATCTATAACTCATCTGTTTTGTGATTGCAATGTTGTAACCCCTCTTTGGCAAGATTTACTCCAAATAGTTCGTTCAAAACATGATAATAACTTTACATTGGATAATTTCAAGAAATTGTTTGGTGTACCCTCTGACAAATTCCTGTGCTTTTGTTTCTGTCCCTGAAATATTTCATCTTTCTATGCAAATTCAAAAATACCAAGCCAGAATTTGTATCTTTTAAAAAATATATGAAATCTCAAAAAGAGACAGAATATTTTGTAGCTAAGAAAAGAGGGAAACTTCATATCCATTTTAAGAAATGGAAGTTTGATTTATAGAGTAATACATATACATAATATATTAATTGATGTAATGCTTCTGTTAGCACCATTGGCTGTTATTGATTTAGAATTTACCACTTTAATATATGAAATAATTAGTATATTTGAAGGAGATTTTACTGCTTTTTATTGCTAAATTTATTCCTATGATGTTATTTTGCTGTTATTTTTTAATTGTTTATCTTATGTAATTGTCGCCTAATTTGTTTGTTTGTAATCATTGAAATCAATAAAACATATAATTAAAAAAAAAAAAAAAAAAAAAAAATATTATGTTGATTATTTAGCTTTATTACATGTATTTGACAATCGCCATTATTATTCTATCTTTAATATTTGTGAAGGAATCTCACTTCAGATTTTAGGTGAAATAATTTTTTATCATGAATAAACCATGTCAAATCAAATCGAATCCATTCTCCAAAGAATCCACTTTAAAATGTGTCATTAAATCTACTTCCTCTAAGGGAATCCCAATCAATAACTTCCACGAAGTTTGGTGGATGATCCTTCGTAAAATGATGCCGTCATTTCATTGGACCTTGTAAAACAGGATATATTTCACCACGAAGGCAGAATTTGAGGACTAAATTACCTATTGTAATCAATTATAACTATTAAGGCAATCCTAATATATATTTCATTTATTTTACTAATTTCATTTCCAGGAACGAAAAACAGGCGATATAAAAATGACCACGAAGGCAGAATTAGTGGACTAAATTACCTATTGTAATAAATCATAACTACAATAAGGCAGTCTTAATATATATTCTATTTATTTTACTTATATCATTACCAGGAACAGAAACAGATATTTAAAAAAATGACAATTGCGGAAGAAAAAAAAAGAAAAGGAGAACATGAATGCCTATGGATTGGGATTAACAAAAGAAAACAAGTTTCGGTAAGAGGCTTTCTACTTCATTTTCATGATTATGAGTAGGCGCATGCCTCCAACAAATTTGACATCGCCCCGGACGCCCCCTCCCTCTCTCTCTCTGTTGTTACGTATTGTGGAAATTGAACCCCCCCCCCCAAAAAAAAAAAAAAAAAAAAAAAATCCTGTATGAATCTTGTTATTCGCTATCTTAAATAAATTTTGCAGGGGTCCTCCTTATATGTGTTAATTCAATGCTAACTTCAATAACTGCACTAAAGACCCCGATTCTCTATACACACGTGTAATGTTTGTATAAGAAATATGCAAATCTAGGTAGGAACATGTGCGTAGACAATTACTGAAAACAAAAATAGTGTGAACCAATTAAACTTTCAGCCGATTTTGCTTACTTCCCCATAAGTGTAAAGGAAGGTTTATGATATTTCCTCCAATGCGAAGGTTGCTTTCCACATACTTGCAAAGGTATAAAGGTTTAAATGAGAATCATAAATCAATTCAAATAAATCATCGTTGACATTTTGAGAGAAGAAGGGGAAAATGACACAGTGTCAGTTTATTTCAGGCGAGTTGTTCAGGCGAGCCGGTCACAAGCACTCGCTTTTAGGGACCTCGCTTCCTTCCTTAATTTATGTTATTGTAATATATTATGTTACTATGTATAAACTATACACAATGGGGAAAAATGATTGTTAACTCCTGCAAGTCAAGTGGAAGAAATTAAATGTTTCTTTGAAATGAACTGAATTGAATTGAATATTTGCTTGGGTGATGAACCTCATGTCTACTATATTTTCACTTTTGAGTTCTCCCGACCTAATCAGATTACTTATTCAACTGACCAATAAGTGTCTTGGTTATTAGCTATATTCTGCTAAAGTTTACAGTTGGTTGGGAGCCATTTTCAATGTTTCGAAACTCCAATACAACACGTACATGTAGAACGTGCGTAACTTATTGCCCTTACCTCGTGTATGTCCGATAGAATTTTCTTGGTCATTGTTTTCCTCCTTTGTTAGATGTTATCCTTCTATTGTCCACTATGGTCACTCAGTGGTCACTTATTGTTATCCTGTACCCACTCTCAAGGGTACATGTACATACCATGGATCCACAGCATAAGTTATGCTATTACAAAACTCGACGACATTGTTATTTCGCGATAATTGTACCTGAATCCAAGCTTATAAAATTGGCGTTGGTGCTTGTCAGACCACTGATATTCCAACTGGTTTCAATCTTCGAGCATTCTTAGACCTGCTCGGCATGCATGATGGTAAGAACCAAGTAATCAGCTGAAACTCAAACAAACAAATGAGCTCCACGTAGCTGTCAAGTACTATTTATTCCAATCAATATGACCCATAAACAAACAACAACCAGGTATTTCTGCATCAAAACGCAGAGAGAAGTGGGCCTGTTCATGATCGAAAACACATAATAAAAGCGGTTAAAAAGGTGAAAAGAACATAAAGTTATGACTTGGAGACCTATTTGAACACTATCATACTTCAGTTAGCTGATTTTGAATCCAATTTAATTCAAACAACTTTTTTTGTATGATAATCAGCATTTTTGTCACAGAAACAACTATTCAGCTTTAACTTTACCGCCTCCCCCCCCCCCAAAGAAAAATGTAGACGTTTTCTTAAAATTATTCTATTTGTTTCAAAGTTGCACCCCTGAATATAGGGGATTCTCCCCGTGTCGTCATCATCCATTAATGAACTTCAAAGTCCGATATTCAACACGAAATATCTAAAAGACATGTACAGGCATGCAGACCTGATATTTATGAAAGTAATAAACCGGTTAAATATTTCTTTTTCTCGGACTACGTGTATCATGAGCGCAAACTAACATGATAGGATACCTCTCGCAATGTACTAGTAAATCGTATGAATAGAAGACATTTATGACAACGTCACTATAATATTGGTGGTTTGTAAATTCTTTCAAAATGCTGTAAATTTCTGCCTGTATGGCCTTTTCTCTACGTAGTGCAATCTGTAGATAATTGCCTTGGTCGACGTGTAAGAAAATGATATCACAAATAAAATCACTTAAAGGCAAAGTCCATCCCAAAAGTTTCACTATTTCAATAAAAAGAGTTAAATTTGAACGGCATTTTAAAAAAGAAATGAGCAAAATCGGTCAAAGAATAAGAAAATTACACTCATTTACATTTTCTAGTAAATTACTGTCGGCTCTGGAAATTGGCAACACTGATAACATCATATGTGAGCAGCTCTCCATTCACTTTGTACATGAAATTTTACATTTTCTCAATTTTCTTGTAAGTTACACATTTCTAACCCCCATAGTCAATGTATGTTCAGAAGAATTGCTTTTTACATAACATACTTTGACTATGGGGTGAGAAAATGTGTAAAAACTTCCAAGAAAATTGAGAAAATGTGAAATTTCATGTACAAAGTGAATGGAGAGCTGCTCGCATATGATGTCATCAGTGTTGCCAATTTGCAGAGCCGAGAGTAATTTACTAGAAAATGTAAATGAGTGTAATTTTCTTATACTTTGACCGATTTTGCTCATTTCTTTTTTTAAAATGCTCTTCAAATTTAACTCCTTTTATTGAAACAGTAAAACTTCCGGGGTGGACTTTCCCTTTAATGACTGGGTATCTGTAGATAATTGATGTAATTGGTCGCGGTGTAAGAAAATAATATCACAAATAAAATCACTTAAAGGCTGGGTATAGGCATGTGGGGCAGTGCATCGAAGAAAAAAACAGAGTCATTCTGGAAAAATACGAGTCTCAATCACTATGCCAACCGTGAGAGAGAATTGTGCGTTTCCATGACAACTCATCAGGGTTGATAATACTGAATAATAACGCAAGCAACCTAAACTTCGATGATGATAGGAAAAGAAGAGCATTTTATAAAAGGCGACTTTACAGTCTTCCTAGAAAGAATACATCGAGGGTTTAGTGCAACAAAGGGCTATCTGCATTTTTAATTTGAATGAGATTTCGAAATCAAAATGATCCAGTAGAGACCAGGAACCCATCGGTAACAACAGTTTCTACAGCAAACTTTGCTACAGCTGGGCATCACCCAAAATAGATAAGGCTATCTGCTTTAAACTGCAGTGTTGTCAGTGCAACAAATCTTTATTTCAAGATTTATCAAAATGGCCAAAAATAGCCTTTTGTTGCACTAGACCCTCGACATCTCTGACTACCCTTACTTTAACCATGCTCTCAATCAGTTAATATTATTGTACTGACCATGCTGACCGTGCAGTTATTGAAATCTAACGTAAGAGGCCTGTATTTAGGACACATGTAAATAAAAAATGTAGTTACAAAAATTTAGCCTATGCAATCTCAAGAGTAGACAACACGTCAAGGGTATTTTGAAAGAAGAAAGGCAGTATTTAGTAATTCCTTATTTATATCTTTTCCAACCCTATTTTGGAACTACTATGTATTGGGCGAGGGTGGTCGTGGTAATGTACAGTACCCCGTCATGATTGTACAATGTAGAAAATAACGGAGAGATAGAATCCGTGGACAGTATAAATGCCATGCATGATGCATTATGTACTATTTTGTGATAAAGGCTAATACACGCACATTTTCCAACAAAAGCGACCCCCCCCCCCAAGTTCCATTTTCTAATGTACTTAAAACACACAAACCTCAAAGCAATGACAGAAATGACATATGATGAAATTTTTTATCCAGCAGAGCAAGGGTAGCGCACTGTATGAGGGATAACATAGGAATGCTCGTCGTTTTACCAAATTCAATTTGGTTGAATACTGCACAGTTATAATTTACGTTAAGCCCTGTATTTGCATCCTTCTTCATGAGTTGCCACGTTATTTCGATAAGCTACTCGCTTGTCTGATACCTTCTTGATACGTAAGATGATCGTTAATTACAAAAAAGAAAAGAAAGAAATGCTGGTAGAATGCGCTGATTTCAGCGCCTTTCTTAGAAATGGCCAAGGTCTATAAACTTAGTTTTATCCTTGGGTAGTGTAGATCAAGGATCTGTGATATTTTTTTTGTCTCCCTCAACTTTGAACTTTAGAATAGTCATAATTCTAAGGGAAGCACGGTCTCCTCTGTTAAAAATTGTTTAAGTTTACTAGAGACTGATGATCTGTTTCAGTGATTTCTATTTGTTTTCCTTGCAGTTTCTTTCAAATGACAACGATAGTCCTCTCTTGGCTCTAAAAATGAAAATGAATGAGAGATTAAAATGGGAGGTAGAGAATTCAGGAGTCAACAGTTTAAAAGCAGAATTTATGACATACCACCATTGGCGTAAATCCGGGGGGGGGGATATATATGCCCACTTTTCTGAGAGAGGGTGATGGCGTGTACAAATATCCTCCCACTTTTTAAGGAAGAAATGATATTTGGATTAATCTTTAAATATAATTTTTAATAATCTGTCGTAAACAACCATCATATTTTAGAATTTCTATTTGAAAATGCGATTGAAATCCAGAAAAGCGGTTATTTTTGGCTCGCTCGCTTCGCTCGCACATCATACATGTATTTTAGAATTTCTATTTGAAAATACGATTGAAAACAAGAAAAGTGGTATTTTGGGCTCGCTTGCAAGATATGAATCAAAATGTGTGTAAGGGGGTCTGTGCAGGTGGGTTAGGGCGTGCGTTTATACTTAAGTATGAGTTCGACAGAAAAAATATCGGCAAAAATGTCGATCATCCCCCACTCCTCAAAGTGGATTTACGCCGGTGCATACCACTCGACTGATGAAGGACTTGATAAATCGACACGAACTTTCATGTATGTTGACCATAAATATGTATATGTAGAAAGATTGTGAGGTGTTTTTTTTTTGGGGGGGGGGGGGGTGGGGGCTAGAGAGTGCGGATAATTTGTTTATGCAAAACAATAGATCCTCGACCTTAAGAGGTTTTTTATTATTAGGTTTTAGGGGAAAATAATGTAAGATATAGGGATGGACTGCGACCATGGCGACTGAAATGTGATTGGTGATTTTGATATGAGCGACCCACATAGCCTACAACAAAGTAATGGCCCTCAGACAAAAAAAAATCGACCAACCTTTGAGCCAACACTTGCGCCGCCGGGGAGAGGGGGGGGGGGGACTCCCCAAACTCCCCTTGGTCAACCCGCCCCTGGATGTGGTATACAATCTCTGAAAGCCTCACGCTATATATATCACACAAGCATTGTCAAGAGACAAGAGCCCGGCCGGTGTCGCGGCGGATTTGGTTCCAGCGGCGGATTTGGTTCTTGGTGACAAAATCTGCCGACAGATATCGTTCCCAAGATTCTGTTAATTGATCATTCAATAAGAAATTTAATAAAATGTAAGGAAATTTCCGTTTTTTGATGTTCGTCAACTCCAAAGACGTCCTCTTGGTGACGTCACACCATCCAGATACGATGGCCTAGCCAAACAGTAAAATACCCGCCAGTTGGCTTGGTACAAAATGTGCCGGCAGATTTTGTTACAGAACACAATCCGCCGGCAGATTTTGTCATCAAGAACCAAATCCGCCGCTACACCGGCTTGGCACTATATGAGGAAAACATACCAAACATCGATTTGGAAGTGTGTTTGTTTGTACCCGAATGACAATTAGGAAAGATAGTCATCATCATTAGCCCCTGAGCAAACAGAAATGTGGAACTGTAATTATTCCAACAAGGAAGACACCGTGAAAACTGAAAAGGCAAACCACTTGGGATTATATCCATGCAATCTATTTTTTGTTCTTTTGTTTTTTTTAAACAAAAAAATGGAGATCTACAAGTATGTTTCGCGCATTATTAAAAACAAAAAAGGGTGGACAGGCCATTGGGAATTTGAATAGTTTTATTCGGCCTCAGGGGGCATGGCCGTACGCACACAGGGGCAGGGGACAGTTGCCCTCCGCCCCACCCCCATAAATTTTCACCCCTATTTTTATTCCTTTTTTCTTGATTTTTTTTTTTGTGTGTGAAAATTTCCAAAAACTTCAACCCAAAGTGTGCACCAGATCGTTCAATTCAAATTCTAATTTAAAATACAGAAGCTCCCTCGCTTGCGTTTTCCCTCAAATATTGAACATATTCTTGCCCCCTGGAAAAAAAATCCTGCTTATGGCTTTGGCGGGGGGGGGGGGGGGGGGGGGGGCTGTATATCGCGGGTTGATGTCCGGTGCATATAGGTCGGTTGATATACTAGCGTAAGCACGAGGTATCATTTTGAATTTGGGAATGTGCGCTTCAAGCGATGTTAGGTATAACTAGGATCATGAAGATAATTATATGAAACAGTTATCGCGATAAAATATGTGAATATTGCAAAACAGAAAAAGAAATCGCTATCGAAATGTAATAAGTCGACTAAACTTGGCTATTTTGTGTGAGGGTGCTTGTGCGTCTGTGTGTGACTAATTGATAAGGTGATATATCATAACGATTATCATCAGATCATTCTATTCGCCCACTCAACAAACAAGAGCAGAGACGATCACATGGGAAGATTTATGTTTTTAGCTGATTGAAGGAATGCGAACGACTGAATAGGGGGGGGGGGGGGGTGGGGGGTGTCGGATGCAGGAATCTGCAAAAAGGATTTTTTTTTGGGGGGGGACAATTTTTTTTCTCCAAATGTATACCAGACGGATTATCTTTTAACATAATGTACAAAGTAATAATTGCAAGAAGCCCAAGCGGTTCAATATGCGTTTTTCTAGGATATAACCATATTCTTTTTGCATAGTAGGCCCAATGAGCCGCAGGAGTTAATTTTCCTTTTGCACAAAATCTTCCTCTTGTATGTAATAAACCAAAAGATATAGGTCTAAGTTCATTAGGGGGGGGGGGTGGGGGGTTGTCGGGGTGTCGGATGCAGGAATCTGCAAAAAGGATTTTTTTTTGGGGGGGGGACAATTTTTTTTCTCCAAATGTATACCAGACGGATTATCTTTTAACATAATGTACAAAGTAATAATTGCAAGAAGCCCAAGCGGTTCAATATGCGTTTTTCTAGGATATAACCATATTCTTTTTGCATAGTAGGCCCAATGAGCCGCAGGAGTTAATTTTCCTTTTGCACAAAATCTTCCTCTTGTATGTAATAAACCAAAAGATATAGGTCTAAGTTCATTAAAGAAAAAAACTCACACTTTTGAGAAGCATTACCTCCCTCATGATTTATTACACGTTTGATACTGATGATAATCATGATGAATAGTCGAGCATCTGTATCCATAAACAGATTAAGTTGTCGGTTTGCTGTACTGATGTATTCTTTGGCAAGTATACCATTACAACAACTTTCAGTTTCAGTTAATAAACTTTTTTATGGGACTGTTGTTTTATAACGAAATGGATCACCGCTGGGAGAGACATACACTCTCGTGAATGAATCATGGCGTCTACATTTTCCGATGCTTTATAGCAATTTTGATTCCCCAGGTGTAATACATTGCAATTACCAATGTATTGTTATCTGAAGCGTAGTGAGCCAAAACATTAGGAATTTCTTATCCAATTTCTACTACTTGCTAGCGAGCACAAATTTTCTCCCCCTTTTTTTAATAATGAAAATGTATTTTACAAAATATTAGTATTGTTCTTCTTCCTCTTTTTTTTTTTTTTTTGGGGGGGGGGGGATGCTGTCCCTTAGCCTATCTCCGCACTCCAGTAGCAGATATCATCACAAATACCATGCAGGAATAATTATTAGACAGAAACTTCTAAAAAAAACATGTGATTTAAAAAACTGTACCATATGAAAAAAAAAATGTATTGAAAATCGTTATCAAGTGCATTTTTCAAAGTCATGCCCTAAGTCCTATACCGCTTTACCTTTGTGCAAAATTATTTTGGCTTCTGTTGCTAGAATGTAGTGGACTTTAAATTTAGTAAGGCCTTAAGTCATAGTGACATTTTATGCAGTACCTCGTAATGACAACCATAAGGTCAGAACTCACATTGTTTCCTCCATTACATCATATCCGACTAAACACCATTGGTTTCCTGTTCTGTTGTTTAAGAGTATAATACATGACGTACATAATCATTAAAATGTCAAATCACTGCCCCAGTTTCATTGGAAAAAAATAATGTTATAAAGATTTCATTCACATACGTTGCTGAAAATCAAATATGCTGAATAATACAAATTTTCAGTTGAGCATCAAGATAATTGTATTGAAACTACAATACTGAATATAATGTACGTTACATACTGCAATGAATTTATTACCAAATTCACAATGATATATTACATTTTGATAAACCACAGTGATACATACATCTTGGTAAAAGGAGCTAACAAATAACAAAAGCTAATCGAGGTTAGCCTCATAAAGTTGATTACATGAATCAGTACCAGCAAATTAATTGAAATGTACAGTTCTAATATCTTTTTAAAATAACACATATCTATCATGTCTATAATAGTAATAACCATAACAACAATAATAACAATAACGATCAAGAATATTAATAATAATAATCAAGTGAGCTTGAAAATGATGAAAAGAATAATAACGACCTGCATGAACATGTCTAAAATTAAATTTCATGTTGATATTCTTCAATTAAATATTTTGTTGTAATAATACTAAATCATAATATCTCCTACAGCCTCGTGGTAAAGCATCGAACGAAAACGTGTTCCCACTGTTTACCCCGGAAGCAATTTCAGATCCTCAAATCATCTGATCACAATTTTTCAGACATGTCAGCCGTGTGAATATCACTGAACCTTGACACTGTCCTATCAAAAACAATCCTATTACTTCCTTCTTCCTCTCAAAAAGAAGAGAGACAGTACAGGCGTAGAATGAGATTAAAACTGGGAATTTTCATTTGCAACCGTCCTTCTCTTGCAACGAACTGACCGGCTTCTGAAGCCCGGAGCACACTGCACGATCCGACTGCGATCCGATTATGGAAAAAAAAATTGCTATAGCATTTGATATGAACGTTCAAACATGTAAAATCTTAATAGTCAAAGTTCCGAATAGTCGTTTGAATACTAATATCCAAAATCCGGGCTATTGCGAGCCTCCCTGTAGGAATAAAAGCAAACTCTATTCTCAATCGTAACGACGTCATAGCAATCTTGCGATCGGCTAGGATTTGAAGCCGATTTGGCCTTTACTCCGACCAAAAGGCTTGCAGTTAACCAAAATTTCGATTTTAGTATTCCTATCATTATTCCGAACTGCGAATAAGATCATTTTATATGCTCAAACTTTCATATTTAATGCAAGATGCCATTTGCTTGAAAATCAGATCGTTGCACAGTGAACCAAGCTGTGCAGAGTGCACAAAATTTGCCGTTTCGTAGCCGTTTCGTAGCCGTTTCGTAGCCGTTTCGTGTACAATTTCCTATGGAGAAATGTAATTGGACAAAATTCGCCGTTTTCTAGCCATTTTCAAAACGGCTAGGCTCAAAATGGCTACAAAACGGCTACAAAA
>CM057160.1:3446231-3495977 GCA_029962745.1 Echinometra lucunter | reverse complement strand
TAAGATCCTTCCAGCGCTGAGTACAATGTATTTCAGAGTATACACCACTTTAGTGTGGATCAAATGCAAAGTCATTGTAGTAATCCTAGTACGTTATGCATGCTGGGATAAAGGGGGTTGCCCGTGCACCAGGCCCTTGTCCCCCCTCCCCCCCCCCCCCCCCCCTCGTGACTTAATAGACACCTGGACAAAAAGAAAAGACCTAGGACCTTTTTTTTCTTGTCAGCAAACTTTTCCGGTAAAAGTTGAAAAAAGACTTCGGGCCCCTTTTGGGTAAATCCTGGATCCGTAGCTGATGGTTTGTACATGTACATAGGAGTCCAATTCTACATTGAAGGCTTTGAAGAGAATTATGATGATTATGATAACGACGATTATGATAATATTGAAAATAACAATAATGATAATTTCAACAAAAAACAAACAACAACAATCGTCACATGTATACTCAAAAGAAAGTACTACTAACTCGTTCCATTGAATTCTTAATTTTTTTTATTTTAGTTTACTTAAAGTTACAGTTGTTCCATAATTATCCTTTCACCATATTAACTAAGTGGTGTAATATCACGTGCTTATACTTCGACATCAACAATATAACATGAGCTTCTGATTCTTATATTAATTGATAATCTGTACACTCTAAAACAATCTAGTCAGATTTGACGAGATTACCGGATTAGCCGGGCACTTGCACTATTGCTAGTCAATTTGACCAGAAACCTAGTCATTTTCACTGGAATCCGAGTCAATTTTGACTAGAATACCTTCAGCTCTACATTAAATTGACTAGAATTCTGGTCATTTGGACTAGAAATTGTGCAAGTGCCCGGCTGATCCGGTAATCTAGTCAAATCTGACTAGATGGTTTGTAGAGTCTCTCGGTACTACACAACAAGTATCATTAACTGAATCAGTATTACCTCAACCAACTCGATGTAAATATCTGTATAATTATTTTCTTACACCCCTACATTCTGAACTCCCAGAGTATCTCTCTCTCTGAAAAAAAAAACAAACAAAAAAACCAAAACAAACAAAAAAAACCAACTAACCTGCTCAGAAACTCTATAATTTCATTATGAATTTCTCATCACCTTAACAGTGCATCGTGAAAAGGATTCTGCACTGATCCAATTTCACCTCCACTTAACACAAATTTGCTTCTGTTGCAGATCAATGGTGAACTTCCAAAATGGCTTCTTTTCAAGATGCATGGCCAAATTTGAAATACGTAACCCCCTTTGCTATACACATGATACATGCATATCATTTTAAAAAGCTCTAAAAGTACTACCTTGGGTAGCATAACTAAGTTTTATGACCAATCTGTTTAGATTTCTAAGTTTGAACAGGAGTATGCGGTGTGTTTGCATGTGCATAATTATCATATTTAATTAATCATAATGTGTGCTTTGTAATATTACTTCCGTGACCTGCCTTTGTTCAATTTATTGTTATATGTACACTGTACAGCAATAGATTACAACAAAAAGAACTAGAACAACAACAACAACAACAAGAACTTTGCTGATAATGAAAATTGAAGGTATCTATATATACAAGAATGACCCTGAGGCAAATATTTTTCATATGATAAGCATGGCACTAGGTTTCTACAGTAGACATATGTAACTTTTAAAAACTAAAAGTTTACCAATCTGTCTTTTCACATTTCAATCCCCTACATACAAGTATTGAATAAACAACTTGACAGAAAAATTTAGTACCCAAACGGACTCTTCAAGTCCCTTGCAGTTCCAATTGTTTGATTTGCTTTATACAATGTACAGGTACAAAATTGCATTACTGCTTTGATGTTACTAAGAACCATATAGGCTGGAATTCACAAAAGAGGTTTAATTTAGTACCAGGTTTAAACCATGGACTAAAATAAACCACTGTTGTGAATTCCGGCCCTATTGTTTAAAAACCTAAAGCAATTTAATAAGGAACACATTCAAAGTAGAAAGACAGAATACATTATTTTCTTTTACGTATAAACTGATTCGAGAACAAAGTAAGGGCTTTTTTTTGTGGTGCTTTTCACAGGTTTCCTTACGAATTTCTAAACATCTAATTTTTTTCTGATGTCCTGTCTGAATATACAAGTATAAACATATGGCTACATATTCTCAATACAATGAGACATCCTATCCATGAAGGCAATCAAATTCAGAATGCACTATATACATGTATGCACTAGCATGTTATGAGGTATTCCAAAGAGAATAGTGCTCAAACTAGTAAATGCATGATATTGCTATGCCATGCATGTAGGTATCGTCTGTAATGTTAGTTTCGTTCTTTTACTACAAAGAAATATAAGACAGTGCATGTTAGATTTAATGTTATCCTATGTACTTCCCTTTAAAATGAAGATGGGAGGGCTAGCTAACTATAAGTTTCATAAAGAGTTGATATGATAAATGATGCTGACATTCAATTTAGAAGATGTATTATGAGTGCAATGGAAGTTAAATTCCTCAGAATATATTCCTGTTCTATACTACAGTCACACCGCCATTGTTTCCAAATTCTAAAATGGACAGAAGTTGATTTCAGTCCCCTTTTTATTGTGGGGGCGGGGATAATCATGAAATAAAAATATGATAAATATTTACAGTGCCTTACTGATGGCTCGTAGTAAGTTTATAGATATGCTATTGCAGATGATTTTTCGAGAAGAAAAACGCAGGAAAAATATGTGATTAAAAAAAATATGGTTATCCGTTCGAACTACAGTATAGTTTTTATTTTATATGCACACGTTCAGTAAGATCAGAGAGATTGAAGGGATAAAAAAAAGGGGGAGGGAGGGCGGCACCCCACACAAATTTGGCCCAAGACCTACAGAAATATTAATTGCAAAAAACTTGTTATCTAACATTGTAAATTGCTCATTTTGTAGGCTTGCAAAACGGTAAAAACTCAAGAACTTCAGGGGCGGAGGTGCCTGAATCCCCTTTAGGGGCCCTACAGCCCCTGGACTCTGTTTGTTTGGATGTCAGCCCTACCCCCCCCCCCCCACAAAACCTTCCGCGATCTCTTCTGCACAGGTCATGGGCGTCAATCCGTTTTCCAGTTTGGGGGGGGGGACACAGTCCAAAAATTTTCTGAGAAGCGAAACGCCGCACGCAGAAATTTTTCGGGGGGGGGGGGCAAGACGCGTAAAAATTTTTCGAAGAAACTCGAAAGCAAGGGAGCGAAGCGACGGAGCTTGTAATGGGGGGCGCTTTTGCATTTTTTCAAAGTGAAATTGAAGGATTAGGTGCACACTTTGGTAAATTTTGTGAAAATTTTCAGTAAAAAAGTGTAAGTTTTCAAAATTTCGAGGGGGGGGGGGTGTGGGCAACTGCTCCCCTTCCCCCGGCTGCGTACAGCCATGGGTGTCTCTGTTTCTATGGGGGGGGGGGGGGGGTCAAGGGTGTCGATATCAGAATGAGGGGAGGTACCAGCGAAAAGGGCATTCTTCAAAAAAGGGGCACTAAGAGGGAACACAGATTGGAAAATACCGTTCATTCCCTGGAACACACTTTCAAGAATCATTATGTTACACATATTTTGTCATTTATGTATACTACTTTGTAGTTGTAAAGAGTGTCCTTATTATCCATTATCGAGCGAGCGAAGCGAGCGAGCAGAATAGGGTAATATCTTTTGTGAAAACCACATCTTTTGCATTATTCAAAGTTAGTGATGGTAAAGATGTTCAAAAATTATTTCAGGGTTCTTCTTTATCATTGTTAGTTGAGCTTTTCTTACTAGATGTGAAAAACGGATAATTAACATAGATGGAATGGTATAGAAAGGGGGCACTAATCGGACGCAAAAGGGACATAATCATATTTGGAAAGGCACTTACCATGCTCTTCGGAAGGAAACTTGCAATAATCTTTACGAAAAGGGGCACTATAAAAACGGAACCTGTGGAAGCTCATTAGTATAGTGAAAAGGGACACGAATCAGATTAGAGGGGGCACTTATAATGAGGAAATGACATTTATTAGAAATCAAAGTCGACAGTATTGTGAAGTCATGTATTATGTATCAAATTAAAAGAAGAGGGAGCATGCTGGAATGGAAGAGGGAAACATATCAGAAAACAAAAGGGCCACTTTTGGCACGTAGGCCTATAGAACGTACAAGAAAGAGAAATGGGAGAAATCAAATTTACAAAGGAAAAGGGGCATTCGTCCGAAGAAAATTGAGGATGTGTCAGAGTTCATATGGGGCAGTTTCCAAAGTGCAATAGGAAACTTTTCACACGTGAACGGGGGCACTCAGCAGAAGGGGAATTACACGATTAGAATTTTTAAAAAGAGCACTCCAAAGGGGAACTCATCACATTTCAGTACAAGGACATTATTTTATAGGAGTAAAAAAGGCACTATTCTCAGAAGGGAAAAGAGTGCTTCCGAAAAGGGAAAAGGGTCAACTTCCGGTGGAAAACGGTGCAGTCGTAAAATTTTAGAAGTGTGACTTTATCTAAACGAAAAATGACACTTGTAAGTGTAAGGCCTTGTAAGCAGAAAAAGGGCACTGAACAGGTTTGAAAAGAGACATTTTCAAGGGTAAAAGGGGAGCATGGGGGCTTTTAAAAGTGCCCCTGTCCCCGACTCCGCCGCTCCTGTGAGGGGACTTTATACCCTATTAGCTTTTTCAGGTGTCGTTAAAAAAAAAAAAAAGGGGGGGGGGGGGACATACCCTATTGTGTCTCCATCCAAAAATTTGAACCCTCCTGTCCCCACTCAATTGACGTCCGTGGATTAGGGAGACACTGTATACATGTATATTGTTTCCAACTGCGCGAATTTCCAAAGATTTAAGCCTACAATCGACAGGAGAGTGAGAAAGTTACAATTCCTAGCTGATTTCCTCATGGTACCATTATATCATCAAAATAGTTGATGACCTGTAATAGTTACTTCAATTATCAAAATCATAGAGCGTATTTTATTGCTTTATTAGAAGTTGCCCCCTAGGGCTTAATAGTATAATATATTAAATTATCTTTCCAATAAAAGTATGTTTCCAAAAATCATCACAAAGTTGCATTTTAACTAATATTTTGACTGCTTAACAACGGGCTATGTACCCGTACGAATAAATAACTAAAAACGTGGAGGTGCCGTGGTCGAGTGGTCTAAGGCGCTTGACTGGAGACGCGAAGATCGGGGGTTCGATCCCCGCGGTACGGCACTTATGCCCTTGAGCAAGGCATTTTATCCACATTGCTCTTTTATCGTACCTGAAATAAATGAAAATGCTATAGGCATTGATGATACCAAGGTGTGCACGTGTTTTTTTTTAATATAACAAAAAAAAAAAAAAAAAAAGCAAGCAGGAGGTTATCGGACTGGGTTCCAGGAGGAATCGGGGTTGTCAGTTTGGTGTCGGGCATGCAACAGCGCCCGACCATACAAATTCAGAAAAATTTGAGTCGGTCTGAGGTCGGTCTGGTCGGTGTGACTGCACCATTATTTCACAGCATGTTAAGGTTTCTCATCCGAAAAATTTTCAGTATATTACATGATGAAAAATATATTCATTTCAGAACATTTGATCAAGTTGCTCCCAATAGCCGTTGGATTCTCTCCTCTCTATCCCTATCTTCCCTAATTTGCCTCTCGATTTCAAACTGTTCCGCAATTTCCTCCTGATCAAAGTCCAGTTCATGTATGTAATCCGGGAAATCGTTGTCGTCGTCGTCGTCATCGTAGTCATCATAGCCAATGTCACCAGTCGGCCATGCAGCTCGCGTAGCTCCATCCATCTCGGTAGCGACTCGGTTTCCCGCTGTCAAACGATGGCTCCCTCCACCAATGCTTGCTCCACATTCGGGGCATTTGGTTTCTTCCATGGCGCCTCCGCATTCACCAATTGCATAGACGTGGCCTTTTGGGCATTTGTACCAATGTCCTTGACTGAGACCGATGGCTTTGACAATTTGCACTCGCTCTTGATCGGTGATGCCAAGAACGACATGGCCCATCGCCTGTTTGAATTTTCGAAGAAGTCGATTCGCGCGAGCTTCGTCCTCTTCGGTAAAGCGTGTTTTCTTGTCAACGATATTGTCGAAAGCTTTGAGATGACTCCTCTGCATATTGCTATCCAGCTGGGTCATGTTGCGCGTGAGAGCATTCATTGCACCTGCCTGAAGATTAACCCGAGAAATCTCTCGCTGCATGTCACTCATCTGTTGATCTGTGAATTTATCTAGCTCTCCCTCAACGATTTCATTCTTCAGTTCTCGAAGCCACATTTCTCCGGCATTCTCTCGAATTTGCAACTGGGACGACAAACTTGTTGCATCGATGGACAGCTTAGCTCGGACGTCAAGGATCGCTCGCAAGAACGCGCACCTGTTAAGGCGTGCTCGGACCTTCTCCAGATGCTTCATCTGCGTCAAGTCCTTAAGCAGTTTCTGTAAATCTCTTTTATCAACGAAACCATATTGAACATAATGATGGCTCCTTAGATCAGATACTTTTACCTTGAGCTCGTTCATCTTTTGGTCGATCTCTGCTTTGCTTCCTCTCATCTTGGTCTTCACGCTGTCTAAGTCCCCTAGAGTCTGCTTGATAATGTTGCCATAGCGAAGATTCCTTCGGATCGGCGTCTTGCATCTGGGGCATCCTTTCAGCTGAAATGACAAAATTTTATTGCACAGGCAGAAAGATGAGTAAAACCGTAACCGCCTCCCTTATCATCCAAATCAAATATCTAGATTTGCTCAGAGCAACGTCTCACCAAAACTAACTTCCAAAAAGTGTACTGAACATGATATGAAGGAAATGCCTCTCTTAGAGTATCAAGCTGTAGGCCTAATTACAGATATACACATACAAATAAGATGATCCTTATACCATATTCACAGAGTACTAGCCCATTGCCTTCTGGAACCGGTTGGTCCCAGTATCAACAGATCAAAGTCTATGGGCATTAGAGATTTCAGTAGTCAACGAGTTAGAAGAGAACCGGTCGAATTAGAAGAAATATTGTCACAATTCTAATTATCGAGTCAAGATACTGGCCAATTTTCGTAATCATGCTTACAATGATCTCGAGAAGCAACCCGATTTACACCTAATTTATCTAACTACCAGAT
The DNA here is from genome assembly GCA_029962745.1 of Echinometra lucunter. Lineage (NCBI taxonomy): Eukaryota > Metazoa > Echinodermata > Echinoidea > Camarodonta > Echinometridae > Echinometra > Echinometra lucunter. Next base: position 3,488,866 of record CM057160.1, on the reverse strand, counting down.
ACTATAACCATCTTGAAGAACAATACGGATAAGTGAAAATATTGAAGTTGAAAAAAAAAAAAAGACAAAAAGGAGGGAAAATTATGAACCTGAATAGTGACGTCATCGTTGGTCTCTTGGGTCATGTTCATGTAGTGATCCAAGGCATCGACCTCAATCACGTGACCACAGTCCTCTAGTTGAACAAACCTGTAGGATGAGAAACAATAACTAGTTATTTTTATCTCCGTATCAAAGTCAGATAGCATTTCAGTATATGCATACAGAGTTAATTTAATATAAATCATTGCTTTGTCAGGTTTATAAATCAGTTCTATGTGCATATGAATGAGTTCCAGCTGATGTTACTCCTTGAAATGACGATACTGACATAATTCAGAACGATGTCCATTGACACTATATTCTCTTACACTCTGGCATATGATATTTACTAAAGTATAAGACTACAAGTTATATGCTTATTGCAAAATAATCTGTAAGTTATGGATGATTCTTTCATGATTTAATACGTGCTGCTCCTTACATTCAAAGCATTAAAGATTGCAAATGAATTCCTACCTCGTGTCTTCTTCATCCTCACTGCCGAAGAGGATTTCGGTAACCTCCTCTCTGTTGCACACACGGCACTTGGTAGGACAGCTTTCTCCACACATTCCGATGCAGGGATGTCCACAAGGAAGATTCTTGTTACAGGGTTCATCGCATGGCTTTCGGTCACACGGCTCTCCACACAACTTAGAACACAAGGCATGAGGACAACGCAATTGACATGGTTCCTTACATGGTATGCATGCTTCTCCACAGGACTTTCTGCATTCGCTGTGCTGACATCTGTTTTTACATTTCTTTGCGCAGGGAGGGCACTGGGCAGCACAGTTGCTTTCACAGGAGTGGCCACAGACAAGCGTTCGTCCACATGGCTGCTGGCATACCACATGAAGTCTTCCGCGTCGACATTTGCCACAAGTTCCCGAGCATAGGTGCCCACATTCCAGGACAACGGTACATGGCTCTGGACAGCTTTCTGGCCCATCGCAGCACTGTACCTCTACGATATGTTTACAAGGCCAGTCAAATTTTGTTGTCTTCTCAACACAAGTTTCCTTTTTGCATGGGTCTCCGCAAATGCCGGTGCACTTGTGACCGCAGCTTAGGAACCGTTTACATATATCCCTACATGAGGAACGACTCGGGGGTAGATGGCATGGAAGACGCTGGACGTGGCCACAAGACATCTGTTTTTCCACCTTCTCTCTGCATTTCGTTTCGCAGGGTTCTGGGCAGGTTCTGGTGCAGTAATGTCCATTTTCACAGATGATTCTGTTGCACGGCTGTTTGCAGACGACCCTTGCTTGCTCAGCCTCGTGGTCATGACAAAGTTCTTTACAACCATGGCCACAGTCTAGACGAGCTTGACATGGCAATCCGCATCCTCTTTTTTCTTTAAGCTGCTGGAATCCATCTACTGAGGAAACGGTGATTGGTTTTTCAGGATGATGAGGACATGTCAACTTCAGACCGCTGTTAAGCCACTCCAATCTTCGTGCTTCCTCGATGATCCTTGTCCACATAGCACATTGGCTGGACAGATATGAGAAATTTCCAATAATGTAGAGTCCTCTTCTTGCACTGGACAACACAGACCTGATACGCTGATCTCTAAGGAGACTTCCCTGACAGCTCGCTCTTTCGCTTGCACTGCACATGAACAAAATGATGTCATTGCTACCTCGAAAGTTATCAACAGTCAGAAGTCGGTCCTTCATGTCATTACCGAAGAGATGTTGCTGGGATGGGAAAGAGACAAGTATTGAAATCTGTCTGCGTGCAAAGCCCTGACTTAGCAGATGACTAAACAACGCCAATAAGAGGGAAACTTCGTGATTTTCTGGAGATGTCTTTACATTGTGGTCTATGAAGAAGACATCGTGTTGAAACACCTTAATAGGCAGTAGCTCAATGACTGACCGGTCATTCTCGTAATCGTAGTGGAACAGTTGGCGGCTGAGTTTGGATGTAATTGGGCTCATCCGATGCTGTGTTTTAAGCTCATACACAGAGTAGTTGCTGTCGATCAATTGTTCCATGAGAGATGCATGAATGCTGTGCCTTTGTGCCATCTGCGTTACTGCTTGGAACTGATCAACCTTGTGGATATTCTCACCAATGATGATGAGCTGTTGACAGTCAGATGGAATTACGCCTGTTGTGACAGACTGCAGAATATCGGCCCCTTCTTCAATGATGATAACACGTGGGTTGATGCGTTGTAGGACCCTATGGTTCTTGGAAGCCGATGAAGCGGTCATGCCTATTACAGACGAGGCACGAAGAATGGATTCATCAACTGAGTCATGCATCTCTTGACAATCAAGGCTGATTCTGTCCATCTCTTTGAATATATGCATGGCTCTCTCACGAGCCATGACTTCGAGTTTGGCAATCCAGTATCGATAGATTCTCCACCGGTCTTTTAAAGGCAGTCTCCACAAATCTTCCACGTTTTGTGACTCTGAATCAGTCATCTTGTCCCTGGAAGTAAGTTGCTTGCATACATCATTCCTAGTCTGGTCAGACAGACTTGATGATTGTGAGTCGAGCACAAATGGGAGACCCTGCTCAAACCATGCATCTCCGCCTCCAACCTGGGACATATTGGAAGGAATATTTTCCTGAAGTTTGCAGAGATCATCTCCACAGTTGTTTGGAAGAAGCCACTCCAATATTACAGCACAGGAATTCAGGCCTTTCCCGGCTTTCAGGTGTTTGTAGTGTCTTTCGTCCATGACCACTTTCAGGATCTCTTCCGGCAACATCTTTGTTCGTAGACTCGATAGGTTAGCCTGCACATTCCCCATTCTCTTCTTGCATTTTTCTAGTCTCTCGCTGAAGGTCTGGTCTTCGTAAGCTGTTGATGCATCCAGCTTACGCAGATTTTCAAGTTGATATTCTTGAAGAGCCTTCCTTGTATATGCACCGGCCCATCTCACTATTCCGCTACGCTGAAAGAACGACACACCAGTCAGATATTCATCTAGAGTTGCTTCACTGGCACTCATGAAGAGCAAGGGTCCACCATCATTTCCCCCGGAGAGCGAATGTGCGCCGGGACTCCATAGATGCTTATTCAAAACAAAGAGCTGTATTAGCTTCAGACCTACATGTGTCTTCCCAGTCCCCGGTGCACCAGTGATGACAGTCAACTGGTTCGTGAGCGCTGCCTGAATCGCAACCAGTTGATGCTTGTCGACACACAGCTGATCAATGGGAGGCCAATCCTCTTGTTTTAGTAGGTACGTTTTGCATGTTCGAGGTGCATACTTTCTTGAAGAGCGCTCTTCCTTCAACAGAGAAACAACATCGTATTCCAAATCAGGATCTTTCTTTACATGAACGGACCGTTCATTTTCTGCTGCCTGGTAGACAACATGCTGTACAAGAGGAAGGGCAGTAGAATCGAGTTGTCGCATGGCATCCAGTACCGCATAAGATTCTTCAACACATTTCCGCGAGTCAATCATGTAGAAGTGCGAACCTGACACCAGCAGTCCTGTGTCTTCATGGATGAAGAATCGGAGATCTACAAAGCCCTGCTTCAAGCGCTGTGGGTCCCGCTTGACAACTGTCCCAAAAATCATGTCGATGAAGTGATTGCTGGACAGACAAACCATATTGCCGACGGACAGGAGCCTTGATGTCCCCCAAGACACATTCTGCAGGGACGATGTATCAAACTGAACTCGCAATATCACACCTTTTGATGCATCGGTCGTGATAATTTCATGCAGTCGGACACCTTCTATGATGTGACATTTCCTCTTAGCCGCATCTAGACCCATCCTTCTCTTCACTTGGTGGTAATCGGAAATCAAAGCCCGAAGGGGTTGCACGATATCTTCCTTCAGAAGTCGGTAATGACATTGCAGAAAGTTTTTCACGGAAGGACCCTGCTTGGCGGTTACATCATGAAGTTGTGTAGGATCTGGATCCGCTACTTCTCCTGCTGTAGGAAATATTGTTATGTTGCATATGTTTTCCGTTGATGGCTCTTTGTCGCTTTCCTCTTTGGTGAGCATCTTGGTGACATCCTTGAGCCCTTTAGCATACATCTTCCTATCGGGAACATCTAGACCATACGTAATCGCATCATGTATCACTGCGGCAACCATCTGAAATCCCTCCACATTTCCGGACAGGAACTGGTAAAACGCCGTCAGCACTGATATGACTTTTTGGAGGATATTCTTACGAGCGCACAAACACATGTCTACCCTGCACCTTAGGGCAAGCAGAAGTAGATGAACACTAATGAATTTTCTACTTGCAAGAAAGCGATAAACCTCTTCTGCGTCATCGCCTCCTTTCTTGGAAACGGCAAGAAGAACATCAAGAAGACTGGCCGTCATATCATCCCCTAAGTCATCATGAAGGAGGAGACTTTCCAACAAACGTTTCCTAGCCCGCAATGCCACTGCCAGGTTCCTTTCATTTCGTTGGAGATGATTTATTTCCTCGACCGTCAGCTCTGGGCCGAAAATGTTCTTGTCCGTCGGCTTCTTGCTTCTTTCCTTCATCTTCATCGGTCTTCTACGTCTGCCAGTAGTACTGCTGGCAACGGACGATACCGATTCAGTATCACTGAGGATGACGCTTCCATTTCCATCGTCAACACTGAAGGGGGTAGTGCATCTGCCTGCCATAATGTATTGAGTATCTTTCCAACTGGTCTCATTGGCGATATGCCCTGTCTAGGGACAGCGTTCGATGAATGCTTCCTTATAATTGTCTTCGTGATGGACACGCATTAGATCCGCTCGAAGAACCTTTCGTTGGGGGAGTTTGGTTCTTTGTTTGACTTGATTCGACAAAATCTGCAAGGTAAATATAACCAGTAAAACATAGAAAGTGCAATAAGTTTAATTCAATTCACACTATTTCTATTAACCGTGATAATCATTTAACTTGGAGGGTAGTTATACACATGGGTGTCGATTTGTATTCGCGGTGGGGCGGAGGGGGGGGGGGGGGCAATTGATGCCGAATATCCTCGACGAGGAAATGGTGTGGAAGGGGGTAATCCCTCATCCAGGGTAGGGACTCAAAATTATCCTCAGTAAAATTATATTTGAGAGCATTTGAGAGTAGTATTATGGAAATTTCTAACGTGCAAGTTCTTTAAGTTTCTTGATTTTTTTTCATTTTGGTCATCATTGCTCTGTACCATCTTATGATTATCTAAATGAAGACGATGTCGATGTAATCTTACGAATAATTATCATCACCGTCATCATCATCATCATCATCATCGTACTTATCCTCTTCATGATTATCATTATCATTCATTATCTTATAATGCCATGTTTTGACGGTAAATTATTGGCGGATGATGACACTGGCCATCCACTAAATGAAATGTTGGGCATACATCCCCGACCCCCCCCCCCCCCCACCCAATCGACACCCACTGTTACACAGTTTGTCAAAAAAATTCCGATGAGCATTATAAGTATCAATTATGAAAGAAATCATTTTGCGATATGAAAAATCGTTGTAGACAATGAAATCCAGTGGCGTAACAGCCGGGGGGGCAGGGGGGGCAGAGTGCCCCCCCTGAAGGATTTCAGCGGGAAAATTTACCAAACCACCGGGAAAAAATGAAAGGGAGGGAAAGGAAGAAAGAGGAAGGGAGAAAGGGAAAGGAAGAAGAAAGGAAAAGAAAGAAGGAGAAGAAAGGAAAAGAAAGAAGGAGAAAGGGAAAGAAAGGAGAAAGGGAAAGGAAGAAGGAGAACGGAAAAGAAAAAAAGGGTAAAGGGGAGAAAGGAAAAGAGAGAGAGAGAGGGAAAAGAGGGAAAGGGGAAAAAAGAAAAAAATCAAAGGGAAACAAAAGAAATGAGGGAAAATTTAGTATCCAAACTCCAGAGTTTCCGGGTGCTCCCCTCCCTGGACCCCCCTGGCTTTTCCCTGTAGACCCCCATCAAGGGCCCTAAGCCAGAACCCTTGGCCCCACCCGCTAAGGGCTTCGCAACAAGCAACTCGCGGTACAGGCTCACCTCCGCATATCTAGACTTAGATACCGGGAAATTTTCGGCTCTGCCCCCCCCCCCCCCCCCCGATAACAGGCAGAGAATGTAAGAGACCGGGAACTGTCAACGAACAATTCAAAGAAACGTCAGAGCTTCCGCGCTTCACGCGGGAAGGGAAAATCACCATCCCTGCACCCTCCCCCTAGCATGCCTAGGGAGCGCGCTTTGCACTATCGTCCTCCTAGATGGAATCCTAGCTACACCACTGATTCTAGACTTACTTATTACCGGGAAATTTTTGGCTATGCGTATGCCCCCTCCCCCCCCCCCCCCCCCGATAACAGGCAGAGAGCGTAAGAAGAGCGGGAACTGACAGCGGAAAAACGTCGGAGCTTCCTGCACCCTCCTCCTCCTAGGTAGCACTAACATCTCCCTAAAATGAAATCCTTGTTACGTCGCAGAAGATAGACCTACTTACCGACAACTAACAATTCAAAGAAACGTCGGAGCTTCCGCGCTTCGCGCGGGAGGGGGGAAATTCCCCCCTCCCTGCACCCTCCCCTCTAGGGAGCACTACATTGGCGTAAATCCGGGGGTGAGGGATCTATCACCCCCACTTGGGGAAGAGGGGGGGATGGTGTGTACAAATTTCCCCCATGCAGACACACTTTTTAAGGAAGAAAATATATTTTAATTAATCAATTAGTAAAAACTCTGAATATCTATCATAAACAACCATGATATTTTAGAATTTCTATTTGAAAATGCTACTGAAAGCAAAAAAGTGGTTATTTTTGGCTCGCTCGCTTCGCTCGCTCGTCAAAATCTTAGGATTTCCATCCAAAAATGCGATTAAAATCGAGAAAAGTTGCTATTTTTGGCTCGCTCACTTCGCTCTTTCATCATATTTTAGAATTCTTATTCGAAAATGCGATTCAAAACCCGAAAAGTGGTTATTTTCTGCTCGCTCGCTTCGCTCGCTCGCAAAATAAATATCAAAATATGTGTGAGAAGGAAAAAAATCGTTGAAAAAGTTTTTCATCCCCCACTCCTCAAATTGGATTTACGCCGGTGGAGCACTACCATCCTTCTAAAATGCAGTCGTAGCTACGCCACAGGTTCTAGACATAGACTAGTTACCGGGAAATTTTGGGCTCTGCCCCCCCTGATGACAGGTGCCTGTTACGCCCCTGATGAAATCATAACCCTTTATCTACCAGTTAGTGAAAACCCTGTCTGATTCGGTCCACTAGTCACACAGTCACTAAGAAATAGGGAATTTTGTATTCAATGTCATAAGTCCCTACTGTCCAGGTGTGAACAAAGGGACCCTCAAACAGTTTCAAATCACTATGGACAAGTCACGCTCCCTTTTGGATGCAAAGGAAATCGCTATTTTCTTTTTAATCTGTGCTTTGGTTTTGATGAAAACAATTTTTTTTTTTCATAGTTATCATCATTCTTGATGTTGTTGTTGTTGTTGTTGCAAATGAAGGGAATGTGGATATGTCTTCCCATAACAAAATAAATCATGAATGAGAAAAGATGGGCAGTTTTCAGAGTTTTAAAGATGTTCGTCATTTGTAAGTAATAAAATTCAGTGATTATAAAACAAAAAATTAAGACTTTTTCATAAGTGCCTTGTCTTGATCTTTGAAGCGAGTTTTTTTTTAGAACATAATATGGAACAATCTTTGTTGAAATAGTATGCATAAATTTGAATAAATTTGTAAACTAGTCTCCTGTGAACAAGATATTTTCATTTTGTGTATGCCAAGAACATTATTGATAATAGATCAAGAAAGAGTAAAGTGACCATCGACGCACTTTACGAAACCGTGATCCTTTGATTATTTGACTACAGAAAGAATAATTACCTATGATGATACACCACTACAATAACAATCATAGAAAATGGAAACAAAAACAGCGATTTCCTTTGTACATAATTCAAAAGGATAGTGGGATTGTCCTTTGTGCTTTGAGCTCTCCATCTTCCAGACTTGGAAGAGAAGGACCTATGACGTCCATTTCAAAACTCTGTATTTCTTCGTGACTATTAGACCGAATCAGACGGGGTCTTCGCTGACTGGTAGAGGAAGAGTTATAATTTCAGAATTTTACCTACTGCAAAATGATTTCTCTCATTATTGCTAATTATAGGTCCATCGTATTCTCTTTTTTTTTTTTTTTTTTTTTTTTTGGGGGGGGGACAAACTGTACAATGCATCCCCCCAAAACCTCACGAAACCGTAAAAAAGTGTTCATGCGACCAAGCTATATGCTATATGACAAAGATTTCTTGTTTCTCATAAAAAAACTTGGAATATTATATTTTCAAATAATGGCTTAGTTATGGCATTAATCCATGCACGCTTTACAGAGCATTGTTGTTTGGGGGAAAATGGCATGTCAAAATCCAGTTGTGCCGGATTTCCGTAAAACCATGGAAACTTTAGCACAAAGAGATTTTGAATGCCATGCCAACCAAGTCTCTCGGTCCAGCGTACAATTTTGCTTGGATTTATTACAACCTACCTTACTTACAAAACATCTGCTATAAGCTACAGGCAGCTTGTGGCTCTCTGCATAGAATATACAGGAACAAAGGCGTATCCAGTCCTCGGTTCCAGGAGGGGCACAATTTCTCAGCTTACGATAACCTCTGGAAGGAAACAATTTTCAGTTGTATTTTTTCAGGGCTTTCCACGAAGTTTACTATTTTTTGCATTTCTATAAGAGCCGTCTTACACTCTGAAAACTGAAATGTTAAATCACTATTTAAAAGGGCCGAGGAGTAATCACATGTACATATTCAAAATGTTAAATTAACGCTTTGAACATGCTGGGTTCAACACTATTAAGGTCGGAATCCGACATGTTCGAAGTGTAAATCATGCAGTTATTAAAATGCAGTCACTTCTCGGGCCTTTTTATGTGGTGATTTAACCATTTTAGTTTTAGAGTGTAAAGCCAATGACTTAGTAATGTTTGTGTGGACACATGCACACGTTCATTAAATGATGTGATAGCTGAAAATGTTTGTGTATTTCATGTGTCTTTGTTCAGGTTGTGTCGTAAGAAGCACTGATAATCTGCGGAATCCACCACATGTATGTGTAGGTCTACTAGTAGAGATTGTTCACATGTGTAGCGAAAATCTATAAAACCTAAAAGTTTGGCTGCACCCCCCCCCCCCACCCCTCTCCTCCTCCATGGTCGGAAATGCAGTATGTTAGTAAGGGCAAAATTTGCCTTTTGTTCAACCTTCAAATACGCCAGCACAAAGATAGGAAGTAACTGATAAACTGGATAAATGTAAGATGAATGTTGCGAAATGGTTATCTCAGGAACGCGCGTTTCCGTTTTACACCGTAACCTAGGCAGTTTTTCGATTAATTGCATCAAACGTGCTGGTTTCAAAGTCTAGGTTTCGTTTTGGCTAGAGATTCAACTCTCCTACCGTACCACTTACAGCGGTGCACGCGGCGATCGTGTTCTAGTATGTGTACAGAGAGAATAGATGAAAGAAAAGGCAAAGAAATACAGAAGGAAAAGGGGCCTTCAAGGAACTGAAGGCGAAGAAACAGACGAGAGGATTGCCCAAAGAAATGTAAAAAGAAAGATAGGCCTAGAAGTCCATAAAGAAAAGGGAAAGGTATTAGATGAAAGAAAAAAAAAAAACACGAAGAAATAGTGAATTCTGTATCCTCTGTTCTTTCTTCATGTATTTCTTTATTCTTCCTCTCATCTATCCTCTCTTCCTTCCATCTAGCTTCTTCTCTCTCCTTATGTATTTCATTGCGTTTTTTTTTCTCCTTTAGATAAGATCAGGCTCAGCCATAGAACTCTGAGGGCTCAGCTCGTTTGCGCACATTTACAATGTATGATGTGCATGCATGCAGTGGATAGTATCTAGGCTGTCGTCTATTGACCAATTTCACAACGCAAGAGGGCAGCAGACTGTTCGACACCGTTCGACATACTGCGGTGGGCGCTCCAACTTTTATAGTACACAAGTCAATATGGCGTTATGTACAGTCGTTCGATTTTTTGTCTATTTTGACCAGTATATGCAGATTTATTTTAATATTTGCAATGAGAAATTATCAGGGAAGTTCAGGTCGCAGCTGTGCGGTGCTCAAATGCCACGAGAATTAGAGAAAGTTTAAAAATTGGAAGCTAACTGATTGCCAAATTCACTCGCTTTTGACTCATGAGGCCTGTTTGTGTGAGAAGCCGTACACCCTACACAGGTTTCTGTAAGCAATGTGAAGGAATTCGTTGCCAGTGGGTAAAAACATTAACAGAAAGGACTTTGAAGTCAAGAAACATTATCAATATGTACTTTGGCGTAAAATTTAATGAGTGAAAACATGACTTTGTAAACAGGGTAAGATTTAGGGCTCCGTTTACTACGGCTTCTATGCTGCAATCGAACTTTTACTGACAAAACTAAGTTGAAAAACCATCGAAAGTACAAAAATACATCATACCTTCATCCGTCGGATATGACCATTGTCTTACCTCATCTACCCATGTATCCATGCTTTATTTTATTGATCTAGAATAAAGTAAATGGAACAATATCGGGACATATCTCATATCTCACATTCATTTTGTACACAGAGCCAATCGCGGTCAGCGCGCTTGCCCAATGGCGTCGCCGATAGAGGGCCAAATACATAAACCGGAGGTGAAATTGGTCCATATGTGCGCTGAGGACTTAGACTCTTTCACCAGAGCACTTGTAGGATTTTTTTCGCGAAAACGCCTAGGCAACGGTGTATAACGGAAACGCGCCTCCGGCACCCAATGTATTGCGCAATAACAGAATGAATATACACGTAAGCACATATTGTTTCTTGAGCATGATTCAGGCTAAGTCTGGTTTGTACCCAATAAACGTGTGTGCAAACGAAATGATTAAAATGATTGTTTGCACATCTGTCAATGATTAAACCTGCGATGGGCTTCTAGTCTCAGGCGACGACCGTGGATGGAATCGAGGGTGTTAGGTCTTTGCATTCCAGCAACAGACAGTACCTGGGTTTGGCCATAATTTTGACCGTGATAAAATGAAATAAATGAAATGAAATGAAATGAAATGCTGGCCCTGAAGTACGCTCCACGGCAAGTCATGTTGCCGTGAATTTCGCAGCCAAGTCGCGAAATTTGCGACCACCGGACGCGAACGTTGCGACTTTGCCTCAAAGTAGACGACTTTGGTCGCGAACTTTGCGATTGTGGTCGTGAATTTCGCGACCAAAAACGCGAATTTCACGACTTAATAGACTTTCTCATAAATACATGCATACTGATTATGCAGCCTTCCGGGACAGGTCCTTTTCTTCGTAACAGCGGCTTCATTCAAGAATAGCTGTGATACTTAAAGTGATTACACAATGGTTAAAAAAAATGACATATGATCAAGAATAGACGAGAATAGAATTATAAGAATAATATTCAAAATTTGATGATTTTCAATCGAAATCAGTTCATTTTGGCTAATTTCCACATAAAAAGTCAAGAGTTGACCAAAAAATTTGAGTATGAGGTATAACGTAAAAGTGGGTACCCAGCTTCGCGCATCGCAGTTGTGCTGCACGCTAGACTGTACAATATGTATTATACCTTGCTGAAATGGAGTTACTTGACACGTTATTTTTAAGATAATAATTAAAGTTAAGGAATACTTCTAAAAAACGAGTGCGCTGACCTTTCAAAGTTACAGGGGCAATAAAATATGATTTTTCCACCAAATATAGATCTACACACTGTGTTAAAGTGTGATCAACAGACCATGTTGAGCAAAGGAAACAACGTTTCCGTATGACTGAAAACGCGCGTACAAGAATTTACTTTCAATTGGGATATCATACCGGCATTGGTTAAGATACTTAAAATGTGAGCGAGTGCTCACATGTATTTCTTTTTTCATTTTTTTAATCTTTTCTCCTTCCCCTTTTCTTTCTTTTTCTTTGTTTTATAAAGGGGACGAAGAGGGGCTATTTCATTTTTTGAAATGTTGCATTATTGGGGGTGCATGGGGATAAGCCACCCCCACCCAAAATATTGGGGATATTATTGTCCCCCCAATCCCCCCCCCCCCCCCCCCGGTGGATCAACACACATGATGAAAGTGATGTAACAGATAAACTTGAGTTTTGGCTATGCAGTTACGGTGTGAAGAAACTGTTTCAGTGCAAATGGGAAAGGTTGAATAGGAAGTACGTAATATTGATCTACAAAGGTTTTGAAATCATCAAAATGATGACCAATCAAGGGACATTTAGGAGAGTAATCTTTTTCAAGGATATTTCGAATATGAAATTCTTACAACATGACAAGAGAAATAATAAGATAGCTTACAAAATCATTTTTCATAATTTCTCTTTAAGCTTTATTTCCTCAAGTTGATTCGGTTACTGAGACGTTGTAGATCTTAGGCCATCGCATTGTGAAAATGGGCTTGGAATGTAGTACTTTGCACGTTTAGATCCATACGGGCTACTGTATTGGGGGGGGGGGGGGCACAAACCTTCTCACTTATAATTCTTAGTACATGCAGTTTATGAACTTAACTTGAATTGATTGTAGTATGTATGCAACTAATAAGCCATATAGTAGCTGACATGTATCATCATTATGACACAGAGTAAGTTAGAGGCTAGTTTCAAGTATGTTTTAGATAAAGAAGTATTTACCCTGAATTTACCTTGATGGCCACCTCTCATAGTCTTCATGACCAAGGGAGGACTGATGAGTGTGGCAGGGTTAAGAGAATGAATTAACAAACCCGATTATACGCAGAATCACAAAATATTTTCTAGATAATTATAAGTAATAACCGAATCCCCCCCCCCCCGCTCAAATTAATAATAGCAGTACGCATTGTACAAACAGTGATAATTGGCGGGTCTAGAATTTTAACCCGTTGAATACGGAATTCTCTCTTTCCCATAGACTTAATGAAGGGGCCACCCGTTCGCAGTAGCCATCAAGTTAAACAGGGATTATGCTACCTGAATTTTACGCTGTGTATGCATGGGCTAATCTATTTCCAATCTCTGCTGCCGCCCATCTTAGAACCCCTCAGTGTAAAATGTGCCACGGTACCCATGGTGCCATCACGGTAATTTGATGTAGATGTGGGCATGGCATGTAAACCATTTACCATTACACACAAAGCTTACACATCCATATACTGTACTCTGGATATACTTTCTAAAGTAATATACCCATGCTCATACACATACGAAGTTATCTTGCAAAACAGATTTTTATATACTTTATAATTAATCAGTTTTTTATTGATCCATATATTCAAAAGAAAACAAACAAGAAATACAAAGCATTTGCAGTACATACTAAAATAGGTCAAAGAAAATACAAACTAATGAATGGATCTTTATACTTTATAATCGATAGTTCTTATATAGACACACACACGCTTATACCTAGATATTATTTTCCACTCAGGCTCAAATGGCTTACCATACAAGCATGGTGGCACAAGTCTAGACTTTCCTGGTCGACACGCCGGCCTTGGCCAAGTCGTCACTGACGTTAGTCAATCTGCAGTTCTTGTCAGTATAGGGCAACCAGATGTAATGTTAGACAGACGGCATAATGAAAAATTAAGGGCAAGGCGGCTGATGAAATAAAGTTCCAAATCAGTATGTGCAAAATAAAGGTTTACACAGTTATATTATAGACACATTGCACTAAAAATGAAAACGGAACAGGAACTATACCCCCATAATACCACATATAGCTGCAGACGTGGAGTGGGGAATTCCACATTCAATTAAAGTGGTGTGTGTTGGATAAATCTTTATCGAAATGAAGTTCATAGCAAGTTTAATACGATTTTTTTTTTGTGTAGTTATTTTTCATTTTTTTGAGGGATAGAATTATAAAACATTTCAAAGTATATGAAACGTGAATCAAATTATTTTAAGAAATTCTTTAAGAGATTTAACATTTCTTCTTGAAAGATGCGTGAGACATGATTTAGAATAATTTTTTTTCAACATTTCTCTGTCATTTTTCTGTATTTGCTGGGTTTTCCAGAAAACTATTTAAAGAAAGTAGAGTGTATAGACCGTCAGTATTCAATATACATACATACAAACATACACCCATACATTAGTGATTGGAGAGAGAGAGATACAACATATATATATATATATATACATATATATATATATATATATATATATATATATATATATATATATATATATATATATAAATGAATAAATAAATGGGAGAATGAAGAAATAGAAAAAGGAGGAAGAGGAAGGAAAAGGAGAAAGAAGAGGAAAGAAAAAAGGAAAGGAGATATAAGAAGAAATTTTGGAAAAAAAAAATTATGAGCAAATAACAGCAATAATGATAATAGTAACAATAATAATAATGTAATTCATAAATTTATATTATGAACCGAATTTATGGTAGATGAGTGCTGCAACATTCATCTAACAAGAAAATTTGTTTTAAAAACGTCTAAAGCACGTGCCCTACCTCGGAATATTATCAAAAGATGAAAAATTACAAATTAATATGTGATAATTGAGTGGCCGAAATTCTTGTCCTCAGTTGGGACTTCCATGCCGTAGTCTGTTTATTCACTGTTTCCCACCCCCCCCCCTTACCTCTGTGTGTCTGTCTGTCTGTCTATCTCTCTCTCGTTTCCTTTCTTTCTCTCTCTTCCTTCCTTTCCTCATTTTCTTTTTAAAAATGAAAAAAAAAATCCCCTTCTATTTCAGTATCTTCATTCTCTTCGAGCTCTTTTCAACTCTTCTTCCAATTGGCTTATGTGTGTGTGCTCGTGAGTAGAGCGATGTGACACTGCGAGCGTGAGCGGGTGTGTATGTGTGTGTGGTGGGGGGGGGGCGTTTCGGCCCTGGGGGCATTTGTGTTTGAAAGTTTGATAAGAAAACTAGAAAACTAGGGAGCAATCTAACACATTGTGTTCGCACTGCTGGAAAAAAAGTATATTCTATCGATGATGCAAGAGAATACAAAATCGAGCTAGAAGAAAACGTTACAGAGTGAAATCTAATTCGATAAACTTTATTTCACATAAACTCAGTTGAACAACACTAATCGTCCACGTGGAAATGAAAAAAGGCAGTTCAGAGTTCGATCGGATATTAAACACAGAAATTTCTGTAATTTTAACAGTCAATAATATCTATTAAACACAGGTTTCATATTTTTTTCATAAATTTCTTATTGTGACGTGAAAGATAGAACAGGCACTGTAATAATGATGTAATGCACAAAGAAAGCACACAGAAAGAAAATGTCAATTGAGGGAATGGTCTGAAAATGGTCACATCTCAATAAAGAAAAATGGCTGGATAAGGAAAATATCCTTGTTATCAGTATACTCATGAATTAAACAAAAAATGAAAGTTATTGGATTCTTCTTTAATGGAAATTTAGATGATGACAAGAGAATTTCCCTGACCAGTTTAAAATGTGAAATTATAGTAATTTTTCGACATCGAGATGTGACCATTTGGAGCCCATTCCCACGATGCCTCAGTGGACATGTTTTTTTTTCTTGTTGATAGTCTGGTTGATAGGATTGATAGCCGAAAACTAGTTATAAATTATGTATCTATTATTTTGACAGCCATACTATTTTTTGACAGGAAAATTAGAAGTAGAGAACAAACTTTGACAAAGTTGAAAAACAAACTGATTTTTAGAATCTCCACGATAATTCCAGTACAGTCCCTCATGTACAAATTGGTGGTGTAAATGTAGCGATTCCAATGATCAGATTGTTCTTGTCATGCAGAACTCGGGTCTTTCTGAGTCAAGAAGGAAAGTTTAATTTCTCTTCAAATTGTTAGTTTATAACTTAATTAAACTATGTTCAAGGAATTCTGGACATCGGAAGATCATTTCATGGTGTGAGATGTGATATTTTTGAAATTTGGGCAGGTGTGAGGAAGGAAGTTTTTTTTTTCTTTCTTTCTTTCTTGTAAACGGTTAACCATCTTACAAAAGGTAAACGTTTTGCCTTCTGGCGGTCGTTTAAAAAACGTCGGTTAGACGTTTTGACTCAGCCTTTGGTCCAGGATGCAGTTCAGCATTTGGTTTAATAGCAGAGTAGGATTCGTCTCGTCAAACAAAGGACACTTTGTAAGCCATAAACGTAAAAGAATGCCATTTCAAAGTGAACCATGCATTTCCTCGAACATATGACATATTATACACCTTGTCTATGCTATGCTATACGCATAGATTTTCTGCAGCAAATCAGGACATTAACTCTCTGTAAACATCCTTATAGTACAGAGCACAATGCATTTCAACGTATACACCACTGAAGTGAAGATAAAGATTCAAAATGGCGGATTATTTTACTTCCGAACATTATACCACAGTATGATATAGGACCTGGGTGATATGATCAATCGGAATTTCATGCCACTGTAAGCATGGTAAATTCGACTGCATGGTATACATGTCCATATAGGAGCCTAGTTCTACATTATACTGAACTTAGGCTTTTGAAGAGAGAAAAATGAAGTGATATGACTTATATGCAATAAAAATGATCTTTTACAATGCAGGTCATATTAGCTGCTTTCAAATTAATGTTAAACATAATGAAAATACACAATGCAGATCCATAAGAAATACGTATTTCAAATACTTTGTACCTAAACTACTTACACGAAATGCAAAAGAAAACAGGGGCTCTGATACATATATTTAAATGTCATTAATAATTACATGGCTTTCAAATCTGGTACAAATTCGTTTATAATTGCAGATTTTGTTTTGTAATACTCTGCTTGGAGAATCGGTACATTAACTGGCAGTCAAATAATACTATAGTGTTTCCGATGAATCGTAAACGGCTAAAAAAATGGAGATTTGGTTTGCCTTCAACTTAATACTAGCATAACAAAACTGATTAATTCTTCACAAAATGCCCCTTGTTATGAATGCCGAAGGAAGTTATATGGAACTTTGTACATGCATACCCTACACCACTGTAATTTGGACGGCGGAACACTCTCAATCGTTGTACGAATGTGAACAATAATGTGGCCACTTGGGCACTTTTCACCAGTTATCACTTTTCTCGGTCAATAATAAGACATTAATTAACAACTAGAAATACTATTTTTGTTCATTTTTTTTTAAACTCTGCTTAACGCTATCGACTTGATGTTTATTCAAAATGTCACTTTATACTTATGTTCATGCTTATGTTGATGTTTGAAAAAGAACTGAATATTGGTGTATATCAATAAAGTTCAATCATAAATACAATACATGACCTATCTATTCGGCTACATTTGTATACACTCTTATGACTTCATTTGCTGATAATAACGATTAGGCTATTAATGGAGTAATATGAAACGAGAAATAATGCGTGTTATAGATAAAGGCAGAAACGATGAAGAATGAATCTCTGATAAAATTCTCTTTACAAACTAATTATGATGCCCACGTGGTAGCAACCAATCATGCACTGACTTGTGAAACAAGCCGAGTTATGGTGAAGCCCCAATGAAATTTTGCCCTCCCCCCCCCCCCCGATACAAGCGCGCGCGCGCACACACACACACACACACACACACATTAATAAACATGAAAGTTATTTTTAAAGACAAACTTCAGTTCTGGTCATGCCACTACAGTGTCGAAACTGTTTCAAAGTAATTGAAAAAGTTATCTATCTAGTAAACAAAAAATCAGTGTATGCTACTATACCCTGTGTGGTTTTGAAATCATCACTCACAGGGCCAAACGTGTGTGGGACTGTAGCGAACATTTACCGTTGCAGCAGTCAGAAAAAAAAAGACAACAAAATTCAATTAATTTAATTAAGATTTAATTTTCTTGAGTTTGCTAGATTTTCTGATTCAGGGACTCTTCAACTCTTAATATGCCACGAATTTTGGGATAGATGAAAATGAATTTTGAACACTTACTTTCCTCTCATGTATGATTTTCTGCCAAGCCAAAACACATGTTAATACACACAAAAGCTATTGAAGCATTTCCGGTGTAATGGCTATTATGGAGTATAAGCTTATCTCAGATAAGGTTGTACATGTATAAGTGTGAAATCATCGGAATAAAAAATCAACTTAATCCTGTTGAAAAGCACATACACTCCACACAGAAATGGGTGTATTGTACTACATACAAACGTTCGGATCGAACTTTTAATGTCTGAACATACACTTCAACTTAAACATCAAATTTTAGTAGACTGGGCATGCTGGGTAAACTGACTATAAAACACATTAACAATGTCAACTAAAATCATCCAAAATTATATTTTAAACATCATAAGATAACTAGTTTGCTTTGAATTATTATCACTTTTTCAAAAGATGGATTTATGCATAACAGCTTCCATTTTCAAGTGTCTAATTATGTGACAAGAATAATTTTAAGAAATTATACACTTGTCACCATCTTTCTGTCTATCCTCCCTTGCGATTCTGTCTCTTTCCTGTCTCGCTCTTTCTTGCTGCAGCCTGGCCTCATTTGCCGTTTGTTCTCTTTGCCGTCGCATTCTCTCCTCTATCTCCCTATCTTCCCTGATTTGCCTCTCGATTTCAAACTGTTCTGCAATTTCCTCCTGATCAAAGTCCAGTTCTTGTATGTAATCCATTTCCTGTTCGTCCTCGTCGTCGTCGTCGTCGTCATCGTAGTCATCATAGCCGATGTCACCAGTCGGCCATGCAGCTCGCGTAGCTCCATCCATCTCGGTAGCGACTCGGTTTCCCGCTGTCAAACGATGGCTTCCTCCACCAATGCTTGCTCCACACTCGGGGCATTTGGTTTCTTCCATGGCGCCTCCGCATTCACCAATTGCATAGACGTGGCCTTTTGGGCATTTGTACCAATGCCCTTGACTGAGACCGATGGCTTTGACAATTTGCACTCGCTCCTGATCGGTGATGCCAAGAACGACATGGCCCATCGCCTGTTTGAGTTTTCGAAGAAGTCGATTCGCGCGAGCTTCATCCTCTTCGGTAAAGCGTGTTTTCTTGTCAACGATATTGTCGAAAGCTTTGAGATGACTGCTCTCCAGGTTGCAGTTCAGTTGGGTCATGTTGCGCGTGAGAGCATTCATTGCACCTGCCTGAAGATTAACCCGGGAAATCTCTCGCTGCATGTCATTCATCTGTTGATCTGTGAATTTATCTAGCTCTCCCTCAACGATTTCATTCTTCAGTTCTCGAAGTTGCCTTTCCCCGGCATACTCTCGAGTTCTCAACTGGAACGAGGAACATGTTGTACCAATGGACAGCTTGGCTCGGACGTCAAGGATCGCTCGCAAGAACGCGCATCTGTTAAGACGTGCCAGGACCTTCTCTAGATGCTTCATCTGCGTCAAGCCCTCAAGCAATTTCTGCAAGTCTCTTTCATCAACGAATCCACGTCGAACATACTGATGGCTCCTTAGATTAGATATTTTTATCTTGAGCTCGTTCATCTTTTGGTCGATCTCTGCTTTGCTTCCCCTCATCTTGGTTTTCACGTTCTCCAAGTCCCGTAGAGTCTGTTTGATGATGTTTCCATAGCGGAGATTCCTTCGGATAGGCGTCTTGCACCTGGGGCACCCTTTAAGCTGAAATGACAAAACGGTATAACGCGGGCATAAATATGTGCAAAACGTAACCGTCTGCAATTCAGAATTATCATCAAAAACACAACAAAAGACAAACAAAAACAAAACATGATTTTGCTCGGAGCAACATCTCACCAAATCTAACCTCCCAAAACGTGTACTGAACATATTATGGAAGAAATGGCCGTTGTAGTTTATCGTTACTCACAAATAGTATTAGAACAGAATTTGTCATATTTAGAATAAATTGGGTCACAATTCCAATTAATGCGTCAAGATATGGGCCAGTTATTGACATAATCATGCGTACAACGATCTAAAACATATAGAGGCAACTCTGTTTATACCTGACTTATCTAACTATCAGGAACTATCACCCTGCTGAATACCTACGGATAACGTGTAGATATGAAGATTTTAATCGATCAATTAATAGTATTTTCATAAAGATCTCAGAGAACATGGCAAAAGGAGGGAATATTATGAACCTGAATTGTGATGTCATCGTTGGTATCTTGGGTCATGCTCATGTACTGATCCAAAGCCTCGACCTCAATCACGTGACCACAATCCTCCAGTTGAACAAACCTGGAGGATGAGAAGCAATTACTAGTTATTTATGTCTCCATATCACAATCAGATGAAATTCCATTATGTACATACAGCTAGCCAAATATAGATCAATAATTTGTTCTATGTGAATCTAAATGAGTTCGGGCTCATGCACCTTTTCAAACAAAGAAAAATACTGCTGTCATGTACGCTTCCGTTCTTGGAAATAACTAAAGATATATCATATCATCTGAACATATAAAATTGAGAATGGTGTCCGTTGACGCCATATCATTTTCGCTTCAGGCAAACGATACTTTCTAAAGTATGACTACTTGACTGTATCATGATTTAACATACGCTGTTTCCTAGATTTAAAGGAGAAAGCATTTCACTATATGCATACAGATTTAATTCAATATATATCAATGCTTTATCAGGTTTATAAATCAGTTCTATGTGCATATGAATGAGTTCCAGCTGATGTTCCTCCTTGAAATGACGATACTGACAGAATTCAGAACGATGTCCGTTGACACTATATTCTCTTGCAATTCTGGCATATGATATTTACTAAAGTATATGACTGCAAGTTATATGCTTATTGCAAAATAATCAGTACGTAATGGATGATTCTTTCATGATTTAATACGTGCTGCTCCTTACATTCAAAGCATTAAAGATTGCAAATGAATTCCTACCTCGCGTCCTCTTCATCTTCACTGCCAAAGAGGATTTCGGTAACTTCCTCTCTGTTGCACACACGGCACTTGGTAGGACAGCTTTCTCCACACATTCCAATGCAGGGATGTCCACAAGGAAGATTCTTGTTACAGGGTTCATCGCATGGCTTTCGGTCACACGGCTCTCCACACAACTTAGAACACGAAGCATGAGGACATCGCCACTGACATGGTTCCTGACATGGTATGCAGGCTTCTCCACAGAACTTCCTGCATTCGCTGTGTTGGCATTTGTTTTGACATTGCTTTGTGCAGGGAGGGCATTGGGCAGCACAGTTGCTTTCACAGGAGTGGCCACAGACAAGTGTTCGGCCACATGGCTGCTGGCATACCACGTGAAGTCTTCCGCGCCGACATTTGCCACAAGTACCAGAGCAAGGGTGTCCACATTCCAGGATAGCGTTACATGGTTCTGGACAGGTTTCTGGTCCATCGCAGCACCGCACCTCTACGATGTGTTTACAAGGCCAGTTGGATTTTTTTGTTTTCTCAACACAAGTCTCCTTCTTGCATGGGTCTCCGCAAATGCCGGTGCACTTGTGACCGCAGCTTAGGAACCGTTTACATTTATCCCTACATGTAGCATGACTCGGGGGTAGACGGCATGGAAGACGCTGGTAGTGGCCACACGACAGTTGCTTTTCCATCTTCTCTCTGCATTTGGTTTCGCAGGGTTCTGAGCAGGTTTTGGTGCATTTATGTCCATTTTCACAGATGATTTTGTTGCACGGCTGTCTGCAGATGATCCTTGCTTGCTCGGCCTCGTGGTCATGACAAAGTTCTTTACAACCATGGCCACAGTCCAGACGAGCTTGACATGGCAATCCGCATCCCCGTTTTTCTTTGAGCTGCTGGAATCTATCAACTGAGGAAACGGTGATTGGTTTATCAGGATGGTGAGGACATGTCAACTTCAGACCGCTGTCAAGCCACTCCAATCTTCGTACTTCATCGACGATCCTTGCCCACAAAGCACATCGGCTGGACAGATATGAGAAATTTCCAATAATGTAGAGTCCTCTTCTTGCACTGGACAACACAGACCTGATACGCTGATCTCTAAGGAGACTTCCCTGACTACTCCATCTTTCGCTTGCACTGCACATGAACAAAATGATGTCATTGCTACCTCGGAAGTTATCAACAGTCAGAAGTCGGTCCTTCATGTCATTCCCGAAGAGACGTTGCTGGAATGGGAAAGAGACAAGGATTGAAATCTGTCTGCGTGCAAAGCCCTGACTTAGCAGATGACTAAACAGCGCCAATAAGAAGGAAACCTCGTGATCAGCTGGTGATGTCTGTACACTGTGGTCTATGAAGAAGACATCATGTTGAAGCACCTTAATTGGTAGTAACTCAATGACTGACTGGTCATTCTCGTAATCGTAGTTAAATAGCTGGCGGCTGAGTTTGGATGCCATTGGGCTCATCCGATGCTGTGTTTTAAGCTCATACACAGAGTAGTTGCTGTCGACCAATTGTTCCATGAGAGAAGAATGAATGCTGTGCTTTTCTGCCATCTTCTTAACTGCTTGGAATTGATCAACCCTGTGGATATTCTCGCCAATGATGATGAGTTGTTGACAGTCAGATGGGATTATGCCTGCCGTTACAGACTGAAGAATATCGGCCCCTTCTTCAAGGATGATAACACGTGGGTTGATGCGTTGTAGGACCTTATGGTTCGTGGCAGCCGATGAAGCAGTCATGCCTATTACAGTCGCTGCACGAAGAATGGATTCATCAGCTAAGTCATGCATCTTTTGACAATCAAGGCTGAGTCGCTCCAACTCCTTGAAGATATGCATGGCTCTTTCACGAGCCCTAGTTTCTAGTTTTGCAATCCAGTATCGATAAATTCTCCACCGGTCTTTCAGAGGCAGTCTCCACACATCTTCCACTTGCTGAGATTCTGAATCAGTCATCTTGTCCCTGGAAACAAGTTGCTTGCATACACTGTTCCTAGTCTGGACACACAGGCTTGATGATTGTGAGTCGAGTACAAATGGGAGACTCTGCTCAAGCCATGCATCCCCGTCTCCAACTTGACATGTAAAGCAAGACATATTGGAAGAAAAATCTTCCTGAAGCTTGTTGAGATCATCTCCACAGTTGTTTGAAAGAAGCCACTCCAACATTACCGCACAGGAATTCGGGCCTTTCCCGGCCTTCAGATTTTTGTAGTGTCTTTCGTCCATGACCAATTTCAGGATCTCCTCTGGTAGCATCTTTGTTCGAAGACTCGATAGGTTAGCCTGCACATCCCCCAGTCTCTTCTTGCATTTTTCTAGTCTCTCGCTGAAGGACTGGTCTTCGTAAGCTGTTGATGCACCCAGTTTACGCAAATTTTCGATTTGATATTCTTGAAGAGCCCTTCTTGTATATGCACCGGCCCATCTCACTATTCCACTGCGCTGAAAGAATGACACACCAGTCAGATATTCATCTAGAGTTGCTTCACTGGCACTCATGAAGAGCAAGGGTCCACCACCATCATTTTCCCCGGAGAGCGAGTCTGTGCCAGGACTCCATTGATGCTTATTCAAAACAAAGAGCTGTATTAGCTTCAGACCTACATGTGTCTTCCCAGTCCCAGGTGCACCAGTGATGACAGTCAACTGGTTCGTGAGTGCTGCCTGAATCGCAACCAGTTGATGCTTGTCGACACACAGTTGATCAATGGGAGGCCAATCCTCTTGTTCTAGTAGGGACGTTCTCCATGTTCGAGGTGCAGATTTTCTTGAAGAGTGCTCTCCCTGCAACAGAGAACCAACATCGTATTCCAATCAGGATCTTTCTTTACATGAACGGACCGTTCATTTTCTGCCACCTGGTAGACAACATGCTGTACCATGGGAAGGGCAAAAGAGTCGATTTGTCGCATGGCATCCAGTATCGCATAAGATTCTTCAACACATTTCCGGGAGTCAATCATGTAGAAGTGCGAACCTGACACCAGCAGTCCTGTATCTTCATGGATAAAGAATCGGAGATCTACAAAGCCCTGCTTCAAGCACTGTGGGTCCCGCTTGACAACTGTCCCAAAAATCATGTCGATGAAGTGATTGCTAGACAGACAAACCATATTGCCGACGGACAGGAGCCTTGATGTCCCCCAAGACACATTCTCCAGGGACAATGTATCAAACTGAACTCGCAATATCACACCTTTTGATGCATCGGTCGTGATAATTTCATGCAGTCGGACACCTTCTATGATGTGACATTTCCTCTTAGCCGCATCTAGACCCATCCTTCTCTTCACTTGATGGTAATCGGAAATCACAGCCCGAAGGGGTTGTACGATGTCTTCCTTCAGAAGTCGGTAGTGACATTGCAGAAAATTTTTCACCGAAGGATCCTGCTCGGAGATTACATCATGAAGTTGTGTAGGATCTGGATCCGCTACTTCTCCTGCTGTAGGAAATATTGGTATGTTGCTTATGTTTTCCGTTGATGGCTCTTTGTCATTTCCTTTTTTGGTGAGCATCTTGGTGACATTTTTGAGCCCTTTAGCATACGTCTTCCTATCGCGAACATCCAGACCATACGTGATCGCATCATGTATCACTGCAGCAACCATTTGAAATTCCTCCACATACTCGTTCAGGAACTGGTAAAACGCCGTCAGCACTGATATGACTTTTTGGAGGATATTCTTACGAGCGCACAAACCCATGTCTACCCTGCACCTTAGGGCCTGCAGAAGTAGATGAACACTAATGAATTTTCTGCTAGCAAGGAAACGATAAACCTCTTCTGCGTCATCGCCTCCTTTCTTGGAGACGGCAAGAAGAACATCAAGCAGACTGGCCATCATATCATCCCCTAAGTCATCCTGAAGGAGAAGAGTTTCCAGCAGACGTTTCCTAGCCCTCAGTGCCACCGCCAGGTTCCTTTCGTCTCGTTGGAGATGATTTAGTTCCTCGACCGTCAGCTCTGGGCCGAAAATGTTCTTTTCCGTCGGCTTCTTGCTTCTTTCCTTCATCTTCATCGGTCTTCTTCGTCTGCCAGCAGTACTGCTGGCAACGGACGATACCGATTCAGTATCACTGAGGATGACGCTTCCATTTCCTTCGTCAGCACTGAAGGGGGTAGTGCATCTGCCTGCCATAATGCATTGAGTATCTTTCCAACTGGTCTCATTGGCGATATGCTCGGTCTAGGGACAGTGTTCGACGAATGCTTCCTTATAATTGTCTTCGTGATGGACACGCATTAGATCCGCTCGAAGAACCTCTCGTTTGGGGGAGTTTGCTTCTTTGTTTGACTTGATTGGACGAAATCTGCAAGGTAAATATAAGCAGCAAAATATAGTGCAATAAGTTTAATTCAATTCACACTATTTCTATTAACCGTGATAATCATTTAACTTGGAAGGTAGTTATACATTATTATGGGAATTACTAACGTGCTAAGCTCTTTAAGTCTCTTGATTTTTTTTTTGTCATTGCGCTGTACCATACTTACAGTATTCAACAAAAGTGAGTACACCCTTGAGGGTGTGCTTAACTTTTGTTGCCGCAAATTTAAACAAAATCCTTCAGCTATTACATTATTGTTATGGAAGAGATAATTCCTATCAGTACACCGGTCACAGAATTCCGTTCTTCTCTATCATAGTTGTAATACATTTATGCAAGAATTTACACTTGAATTTAAACATTTTGTAAAGGGTGTCTCACTTCTGTTGGATACTGTATGATCATCTAAATGAAGACGATGTGGATGGTAATATTTATACGAATAATTTTCATCACTGTCATCTTCTTCACAGTCATCATCATCACCATCATTATTATCATCATCCTTATCCTCCTCATGATTATCATTGTCATTCATTATCATTCATTATCTTATGTCATGTTTTGACGGTTAATTATTGGGGGATGATAATACAGGCCATCCCCACCTGAAATGTTGGGGATATATCCCCAATCCCCCGGGTACCAGTGCAATCCGAAAAAACCCAACAAACACGAAACCATTAACAACGGGTTAATGCGATCAAGCTATATGCTCTATGACAATGCTAATTTATTTCTCATAAATTTGGAGTATTAAGCTTTCAAATGATTAATGGCATTAATCCATGTCAGCTTTACCGAGCAACGTTGTTTTGAAAACAAAAAAATTGCATGTCAAAATCCAGTTGCGCCGGATTTCCGTAAAACCATGGAAACTTACATGAAAACAGGACAAAGGTAAATGTATTTTAAACTCATCATAGGTGAGATTTCTGTTGTAAGATTGTGAGATTTCTATTGTAACATCCATCAAATTAAATTTCTATACAAAAGGATCTGCTCCAATCTTCAGTGGAGGCAAGGGCTTATAACATGCAGAATGGAAAAAAAAAAACCCAAAACAGATAACTTTGGCTCAAGATATAAAAAAACGCCCCTCCCGTGACGGAAAAGGTGCTTCTTCTGAAATGGAACACTGCCACAATTTTTCATTTTTCTGCCTTTTGTGTCATTTAAACGGTACTATTTCCTTCAATAGGCGGTTTTCGCAAGCGCGACGGGAACGGATCGTCCGGAAAATCTCAGCAGGGGGTCTCCCAATCTCGAGAAATTCTCCCGTACCGCCGAAATGTAGAACGGTACTCCGCCAAAATAGCGTTCCGTCCAGTATGCTACCTCGGCATAGAATCGGCCAATCAGCGCTGTCGTTATAATCATGCAAGTTTTATGCGAACTCGCATAAAGTAAATGTGATTCATGCATGTGGCAAAGCTCACATGTGTTGTAACTTCTGTAGTTTTTAGTTCATGAATACCCTTGAATTGGCGAGTGCTTTTTCGACAATGGCAGTTTTTTTTATCTTGAATCCATCTCAAAACACATCTTTTACATACATTTTTTAAATAGTTGAAATATATTAGTAGTCTAAAATTAATTTCTGATGTCATGTATACACACAGGCGTTTCCGAACACCATGGGTGTCGATCCCGCGGGGGGGGGGGGGGGGGGGGGGGGGGGGGGATGGGGGATATATCCCCCAATATTTTGGTCAGGGGGGGATGGCCTGTACAATCATCCCCCACCCCCAATAATTCACCATGAAAAATGAAAAATTATAAAGCCTCCTATAATCCTCGAAAAAAAAAGTAACTTAAGACAAAGACAAAGAGAATAAAGAACAAAGAAGTAATTCTTACAAGGAAAGGAAAAGAAAAGGAAAAGGCTTTCAGCGCTCGCTCGCTTCGCTCGCTCGCATTTTAAGTATTTCAACCACTGAGGTTGTAATACTAACATTATGAAAGCAAATCGGTTTGCATATTGTCTTTCTATCAAATAGTATGCTATTATTGTTCTACTCACATTTAATATCTTTTGTTATCTTAACCAATGCCAATTAATATTTTTTATCAGGATTTATTATTGAATGAAACTGATTTGCATCTTGTCTTTCTATCCAATGTTATACATGTACTGTTATAATATAACTGCAAGGAGTCGAACAGGAAGAAGACCCACAATAGAAGAATTTTCATGGAATAATGGCCTGTGACGGGTAGCTTATTCCTATCTTACCAAATATGAGAAAGGATCGGATGCTCATAAAAATGTATGTACATTATTAAAATCATAGAACTAGAGTACGAGTACAGTGGAACCTAGCTGTTCTCAGTATTAGAAAAATAGCCCTTTCTCGCTCCTTCGCTCTGCTCGCTCATAGAAACAAGATCAGGAGGCAAGCGCTCTTATTCCCTCAGCAACATGTCCGAATATTGTAATATTTCTACAGCGAGATGTAAAGCTTATGGTACATCATAAACTTCATCTAATTTATTTTGGTGGAAATTCTACGTTTTACAAGAAAGAAACCGAGTTTTTGTCGGTAGCTCGCTTCGCTCTCTCATAGAAGCAAAATGGTTTTAGATGGCAAGCGAGGCACCAAAAAAGCATCATACATGTACATGTATTTGGTAATTATTATTATTATTTTTTCATTTTTATTTTATTCGGCAGAATCAACAAACCAAAGAACAAATACAAACAACAGTAGAATATAGGGAGAGTCACTTGGATGCCGGGAAAAGAAAAAGATTAACTTAATAACTATGACCCAAGGTCTTCTTTTCCAATCCATGTGACTTTACATAAGTAGAAGTACATAAGGTGATCAAAACAATTTAGATATCTTTGAGGCTATCAAAGAATGTATTTTTTTCCTCGCTCGCTGCGCTCACTCGAATATGTAATGTAGATATTTTATAGACCTATAGTGGATTTTTATAACAAAATAACACTTCATCACTAAAATAGTGTGTTTTCCCCTATCTAGCCTCCCTCGCTTGTAATATTTGAAATAGGGTGGTTTAGGAAAGTAACAATTGGACCAGCGAGGTGCTGAATTAGTCAAACTTTTTATATTGCTTGAGTGTACTTTGAGGACAATAACATTTTATAGCTAGAAAGTGGAATTTTCGGCTCTCTCGCTTCGCTCGCTCGCAAAATAAAAAACGGGATGGTTTATACTCTAAGTAAAGGTTCAAGTCCCCTACCTTTCTCATTTAAGAAATGAGGATGTACCTCTGCGATATTGTTTGAAAACAATTTCGTGCGGTTAATTGGAGATAGGGGCAGCAAAAACAGGTCCTACCCCCCCCCCTGCATATTAAGTTTATCCTTCACGTTTGAACCTACACACCCTTTTCCCGATCGGTCGCTTTGCTCCGCGGTCGAGGATATTCGGCATCAGTCATCCCCCCCCCCCCCCAACCGCGAACACAAATCGACACCCATGCCGTACACACAACTGCGAAACTGCAAATTGGCCGAAACAGGAGATTCGTTCGGGTACGGTCGCAGTTGACTGATTCCCCCGCACTTCAGGCTCCCGTCGCCCTTTGCGAAAACTGGCTAATTACAGACGAAAGTGCCACTGACTTGATTTAAAAAAAAATGAAAATGTAACCTTACTGTCCGCTTTTGCATGTGGAGAAGTTGCAGCTTTGAAAAAAAAGAAGCACAATATACTACTATCCAGCAAATTAGATACACACACTTGGTTTTAATGTTATGATTTAGATATTATACTTTCATGAATTGCATTCCTTTGTACTCATTTATGCCCTTGCATTGTTTCTTGTTTCCTTTATTGTTATTGTATTATGTTAAAGAGCCAATAGAAACAAAATTTCTGTGTAATGATATACATGGACCAATAAAGAATCTTGAATCACTCTCGTAATTGTAGTTTCCTTGGGCTCCGATGTGATCATAACATATCAGTTTCTGCCCTAATTTAGCACAAAGGGATTTTGACATGCCATGCCAACCATGTCTCTCGGTCCGGCGTACAATTTTGCTTGGATTTATTACAACCTACCTTACGTACAAACATCTGCTATAGGTTATAGGCAGCTCGTGGCTCTCTGCATAGCCACAATATACAGGAATTAACAAAGGCGTATCCAGTCCTCGGTTCCAGGAGGGGCACAATTTCTCAGCTTACGATAACCTGTAGAAAGAAACAATTTTCAGTGGTTTTTTTAAGGGCCTTCCACGAAGGTTACTATTTTGTGCATTTCTATAAAAGCAGTCTTACACTCTGAAAACTAAACTGTTAAATCACCATTTAAAAGGTTGAGGACTATTTACATTTTCAAAATGGTAGATTAACACTTGATGATGCTGGATTCAGCACTATCAAGGTTGGAATCCAGCATGTTCGAAGTGTTAATCTAACAATTATGAAAATGTAGCCACTTCTCGGCCCTTTTCTTATATGGTGATTTAACCTGCCATTTGTCCGGAATGGGACATTGGACCTGGTCATTTTTCTTGTGTTATCTACTTTTACCTTGATCTTGAATAAAGAAATGATTTAACAACTTTAGTTTTTAGAGTGTACAACCAATGACTTACAACTGACTGTAAACCTAAAAGTTTGGCTGCTTCCCCCCCCCCCCCCCCCCCATGGTCGGAAATATGTCAGTAAGGGCAAAATCGGACTTTGTTCAACCTTCAAATACGCCAGTGCAAAGATAGGAATTAAGTAGCTGATAAATAAACACAGTGAGCAGAATTAGCAGATTAGCCATTTTGTAGCCGTTTTCCCGCTCTTTTATAGCCGTTTTGTAGCCCTTTTGAAAACGGCTACTAAACGGCTACAAAACGGCTACTAAACGGCTACAAAACGGCTACAAAACTCTACTTTGCAAATTTGATTCACTGTGATAGGATGGTGCGAAATGGCTATCTCCGCCACCCTATGTTCTGCACAATAATCATGATAATAGAATGGATATAAGCACAAATTACTTCTTGGAAGTTAATTTCTGCAATTAGGTCATTCCCTGTCAAATCACCAAAACCTATCTTACTGAATATGTATTTACTGCACAATGTTATTGATTATTCATGACGATTTTGTCTGAATAGGACGTTGTAGATATTCAGATGTCATACGCAATGGGTATCATAGAGCTCTGAATAAAATTATTGATACTCAGAATTTGCGAGACTTGAATAGATAAATTATAATGAAAATCAGCATTTCGCTAACTTTAAAAGAGGATTGAAAGAAAAACAACAGCAGAAAAAAAAAAAAGAGAGAGAAAAAAATACTGCTCAAATTTCATCTTATGTTTCGAATATATTTTGACATATAAATGCACGAAATTTCATCTAAAAGCTACATAACGGAGAAGGTAAAATTGGGTTAGGACAAAGATAAAGGATTCATTGAAATTTACGTTGTTCGGATATGCAAAATGATAGCATATACTAAGATAAATCTCGTCATTCTTTCTAAATATGTCTAAATCAACAAAAACTGACCCAGTAATATGAGATATACGGTCACTTTAAATTTGAAAGAAAAGTGTCATTTTTTGGCCAGCATGCCTGCAGAATGTGCGCCGTAGAGTGTAAACTATTTGGCCGATAAAGCTGTTACTCTTAAAATTTCAGAGTGGCAAGTCATGGAGTCATATTACCCCATGTACTAAATTTTGAGCCAATTTGAAGGGGGTCGGGGTTTAACCCATCTGGGCCCCGTTTAGTAAACCTGGTTATCAATAACAAGTTGCATTAACTGTTGTAAGCTGCTGAAATCCTTGCATCTGATTGGCTGAGATCAAATTTGTCATAGAAATGTGGCAGTTGTTACTCTCAACAAGTTTTATGAAACGGGGCTAAGGTGATCTGGAACGACCTGAATATCAAAATAAATCGCAGGAACATCTTCGAAAGCAGATGCAAAACTGAAGTGGACAACCCTTCACTATTTCATTGTCTTAAAATAAAACACGAATGTTCAGACACATATCTGCAATATGAATATGTCGCCGATATAATTATTATATCATGCGCTGGAACTGTTTAGGGCAAGAACTGTTTGCTTGCGTAACAGAGAGTAGGTAGTAGGTACATTCAGTAAAAGAAACTGCTTTTTCCAAGTACGCCCTCTGGGACGACATAACAACACACATTTATATACAAAATACATTTCATTAAGAAATGAATGAAAATATAAAATTAATAAAATACATTCATGAAAATGTATGACATAATATAGAGTACAAAGGATAAGATTTACAAAATAACATGAAGGAAAATAAGAACAGAAAAAAAAATATTCTTTCATAATGAATGTTCGGCCAATTGGCATCCACGTTTGAATATTTCAATTGATTTATTTGATTGGACAGAGAAAGAGAGTTTATTGAAAATGGAGCTTGCTAATAGATATGAAAATACTTGTGTTTTTAAATTCTTTTTGTTAGGGGTATGGAATGTGAATACAGGGTATTATTGAGAAAGAAATACCGGGTATAAGCATGACAAGAAAGGATTAACTCTTTCAAAGAGCAGTCGACCGTCACGTCCAAACATACCATTTTCAAAATAACGTCTACCAGATAAATAGTGATAATAATCACCAATTACTGATCAGTATGCAGATCGAAACATCAATATTATAAGCATGAAAAGTGCTGCTAGTATCCAGGCTAGGAACGTCGGGCAAAAACTGGGTTTGCCTGAACCCTGGCTAAAGAGTTACATTAGCTTATATCAGGTGAATGAATAGTTCGTTATTAGGGATTTCACAAAGAGCAACGCATTGCTTACAAAAAATAGATATGAGACATGCAATCACATGTGGTACACGCTGCCAATTACATTTCACTACCACGGGTCTGTTAATGGATGATGAGTCGCTGAAAGAGCATCTAAATTGAGGGTTTTTTGCCAATGTGCCTTCTGTATTAAACAGTGTTAAAAAACAAACCTATTGCGATTTAGCAATTAATATTTGTGATGACAGCGTTTAAAGCGAGGCTTCGTTCATGGTACGAGCAGAAAGATGATTATTCCAGTTACCACATTAAAAAAAAAAAAAAAACAGCTTGAGCAGCCTTTCTGAAAGTTATGGGTTTCGATTTGTATTCGTGGTTGGGGGATGACTGACGCCCAATAGCCCCGGCGATGAAGCAAATCAACCGAGCGGGGAAAGGGAGTGGGGTTCAAACGTAAAGGACCGACTATGAAAGCGAAGGAGCACAGACATAGGGGCTTAGCTAGAACACTTTGAGGGGAGGGATGTAATTCCTATTATTTGAAGACAGTTTCGCTGCATTGTAAGTCTATTCCGTCCCTCCCATTTACCACAAAAGAAATTGTTTTCAAATAATATCGCAGAGATATAGATCCTCATTACTTTAAAGGAATGTTTAGGGGCCCCTGGAAGCTTTTCTTAATCTGACACTACTTTTAGAGTACACTGTAAAAAATATTGGGTAAAATTTTAACCAGCAATAGTGTAATTATATTATGTCCAACCAACTCTGGGCAATATTTTACCCATTGGCCGAAGCATTGTCCAGTTAGGGTAAAAATAAGCAGTAATTACTTTAGAATGGGCAAAATTTCCATCAAATTTGATTTTAAAAAAATGCCCTAAGAAATGCCCAAAGTTGGTTGGACACAATTATCACCCTCATGGCACATTTTTACCCAATATTTTTTAGAGTGTACGAACAACCTTTTTTTTTTGTGAGCGAGCGAGCCCGATATTCCAAGTTCTTGCTACAAAGAAGTGCTATTTTATCTGCAAAATACACTAAAGGTCTAAGAGATATTTGATTGGCATATTTGGTAACCTCGCTACCAAAATGACTCTGTTCTAGCACCACACTCGTGTCACTCGTCCAATATCATTGTTTATAATCCCAAACTACCCTGTTTCTTTATATTACGAGCGAAAGAAACAAGCAAGGATAAGTTACTCCTTCGATGATAAAGCATTATTTCGTCATCAAAATACACTACAGACCTATAAGATATCCAAATTACATATTAGGTCAACTTGCGTTTGCATGTCCATTTCGTTTGCCTTCCCAAACTATCCTGTATCTGAATATTATTAGTGAGCGCAGAGAGCGAAGAAAATTTTGCATTCTTCGACACACCTCAATTTCCTCAAAGATGGGCCTATTCGGTCACCTATATATCTGCCAAATGAGGCTATTGTTTTTATGAGCGAGCGAAGCGAGCTAACGACAAAACACTCCATTTTCTTTAAAACGTAGAATTGCCACCCATATAAACTAGATGTTTTTAATAATGTACATCTTCCAGCAGAATTCGAGGATACTTGGACACCTTGCTGCAAAAATATTGTGATAAATTAGGACATGTTGCTGAGGGAATAAGGGTGCTTACTGGTCAAAAGTATCTTCTATCCACATTTTATGAGCGAGGGTGGCAAGCAAGCGAGAAAAATATGGAGATTTAAAATACTGAAAACAGGTTTTATGAATATAATTATGCATGTACTTCTCATTGGTTTAGTAACATACATTTTATCGGCATCTTCCTTTCTCATATTTGCTATTGCAGGAATAGGCTATTGGTCACAGGCCATCGTGACCAACATATTATCTCCAGAAAATAAATCACTGCTAGTTGAGGTCATCTTGCCGCTCAGCGACTCCTTGTAGTTCTTTTACTAACATTTTTTTACTGGAATAATAGTATAACATCTGAACATTGGATAGAAAGACAAGATGCCAACCGATTTCCTTTCAAAAGAATTGTTATGTAACAGGCATTAGTTCAGATACTTAAAATGTGAGCAGAAGAATAGTAGTATAATGTTAGATAGAGAGAAAAGATGCAAACCAATTTCTCTCATAAGGCTATTATAAGCAGCATATTGGCTAAGAAAGGCGAGCGGAGCGCTCACAGGAATTTCTTTGTCTTACTCTTTCCCCCTTTTGCTTTCTTTCTTTCTTCTTATAGGGGATTAAGAGGGGGACATGTCATTTTTGATGGTGAATCATGTGGGGATGATAATACAGGCAATTCATTCCCCACCCAAAATGTGTGTGTGTGGGGGGGGGGGGGATCGCGGGGGGGATCGACACCCATAATGTAACAGATGAACTTGAGTTGTGGCCATGCAATTACATAGGAAAGAAACAGTTTCAATGCGAATGGGAAAGGCTGATAAGTAGTACGTAATATTTGTATATACTATAACTTGTCAACCTCGAGGTTTCAAAATCATCAAAACGATAAAGAAATCAATGGTTATTTGCAGAGCAATCCTTTCCAAAGGATATTTCGAATATGAATTCTTGAAACTGACACGAGAAATAATCATAACGTTATACTGTAGATCTAGTTCACGAAATTATTTTGAACCTTTTCTCTTTAATTTTATACCTCAAGTTAATTCGGTTCCATATTGCAGTTTTATGTGTAGGTCTATACCCTATACCCTTGTTTGTCCATGCTAATATACGAGGTTATCTTGCAGTACAGTGTCTTTAACGTTACTCCTTGAATAAAGTTTTCCCTTGTGGCTTACCATGCAAGCACTATATGTACAACTGGATTTTCCTGAGCGTGCCGTGGCGCCAGCCTGCCTTGGTTCACTCGTTACGAACGATTCTTGTCAGGAGGCCTATACCTGCTCTAACATGGTTAGATAGACATCATGAACACGAACAAGGCAAGGCGGATGTCATGTCCCGAATTTATATCAAAGATTAAAATCTTTGCTGGTACATACACAATGACAATGACAATGTTGAACAGGAACTTCCCACGTCATCATCGCCGAGTGAGCTCTATGTGGTGGGGAATCCCACACAAGATCAAGGGTCACCGACATTCAACCAGCCTCGTTATCAGGTTTTCATTTTAATCGTTTAATTTGTTGATTTATGTTTTAGGTTTTCAATTGAGATCACACTCAGTTGCAGTTTGGAAAGAAATTACCGAATTGTCGATCAATATTGATTTGTTTATTTGACCTTTTCATGGAGAGAAGAAAATAAATGACCTCCCAATCCCATAATCCATCGCAGACTGAACCAACGATATTGCTATACAACTTGGGCCATTATATTGCCCGTTTGAACATGAACCTGTTCGTAGTAGTTAAGTTCAGTGCTTTTAATCGTGAGCGGAAATAGAGATCGGGAGATCGGGGGGGGGGGGGGGGGGGGTTGTCCCCTCTCCCAAAGATTTGTAACCTTTGATATAACACTACAGGAATACAAAAAAGGAGTAAAAAGGAATAAAAAACGGGGAAGGGGTGAGAAATCTGAGGACCTTTGGTGTTGTTGTTGGGTTTTCTTTTTTTTTTTTTTTTTTTTTGGGGGGGGGGGGGGGGGGGGGGGAGGTTGTGTTTGTTTTTTTCTTTATTGTAAGCTAATTTAAGGGTACGAAGACACGCCCGAAAGGTGAGAGCCTTTTTCATTGTCATTTTTTTTTTTGTGTGTGTGTGTGTGTGTCCCCCTCACGTTTCATTCAAGATCGACGGACTTAATTCCACCTATTTTCTCAAAATAGATGCATCATGTGCGTATACAGTGCACATTTCATTGACGTACTAGACTGTGCAATACCTTGGAAAGAAGTTAACATCAGGGTACAATAGTCACCTGGGGAGCGTTTCATGAAAGGATGTTTTATCCGACAAAGTCTGTTTTATCCGACAGTTGCCATAGTAACGATGCTTCTCAGCCAATCAAAATCAAGGAAAGATGTCAGATCTGACAACTTGTCAGACAAAATATGTTGATAAAACGCTCCCCTGACGTTCATATACCCTATACGGGTGTAATACAATGGCTAAAGTGTCAGCAGAGTAGCCTATGATATCAATGTTTTTGTGGGGTTTTTTTCCCCTGCATATACATGGGTGTGGATTTGTTTTCGCGTTTGTGGGGGGGGGGGGGGGCGGATGACCGATGCCGAATATCCTCGGCCGCGGAGCAAAGAGACCAAGCGGGGGAAAGGGGAGTAGGTTCAAAAGTGAAGGATAGACTAAATAAGGGGGTGTAGGATCTGTTTTTGCTGCACGTATCTCTGCACTATTAGTCTAATCTACCGCTCCTCCAATTAACCGCACAAAAATTGTTTCAAACAATATCACAGAGGCACATCCTTAGTACTTGAATGAAAACTTTAGGGGACTTGAACCTTTACTTACAGTATGAACCTTCCCGTTTTTATTTTGTGAGCGAGCGAAGCGAGCGAGCCGAAAATTCAACTTTCCAGCTATAAAAGAAATGTTATTAATGTCCTCAAAGTAAGCCTACACTCAAGCAATATAGGATGTGTGACTAATTCAGCACCTCGCTGACTCAATTGTTTACTGCCCTAAACCACCATATTTCAAATATTACAAGCAAGGGAGGCGAGACAGGGGAAATAACTCTTTTCGTGATGAAGTGTTTATTTGTCATTAAGGGCTATAAACATACATATTCGAGTGAGCGCAACGAGCAAGGAATTCTTTGATAGCCTCAAAGATATCTGAATAATTTTTGATGAATAACTGCGAGATATGATGCTTTCTGGCACGTCGCTTACCATCTATAGCATCTGGAACCATTTTGTCATATGAGCGAGCGAAGCGGGCTACCGACAAAAACTCTATCTTGCACACTTCAAATGCAACACTGGGGGCACCTTTTAGGGTGCAAATGTTCACTTTTTACAAGCTTTTTGCACCTTTCAAGGTGCAATTAGCGGCATTTTTCATCCTAAAGGGTGCAGATTTGCACCCTTTTGGAAAAAAAGGGGGGGGGGGGGATATATCCCCCATCCCCCCGGGATGCGAAATTTTTTTCCTACGACATTTTCGCTCCTTGCGCGTGCGCACATGATCATTCTCCGCGACTTCATAAATATTCATATGTACATCATTGTGCCATTGATCAACGCATGCGCACATGGTCATTCTCTGAGACGACCTCACAAAATATTCGTAAGTCATGTAAGTAGGCTACGTCAAATGCCATCAATGCGCGCTTTGCTCCTCTCTAATTCTGTCTGCGATAAGATTTGTGTGCGTGCAAACATTAAATCAAAGTTGATTTTTTTAAAAAAAATATCACTGTGATACTCTTATTCTTAAGAATTTAGGGCCTATTTTAGTTTTTAGAATAATTAGAAATACATGTACAACATGAGAAAGTTTCGCACTGGGCAGAATTTGTGAAGTATGATGATTGGTTTACTCACCCTAAGATGGTTGAAA
The DNA here is from genome assembly GCA_029962745.1 of Echinometra lucunter. Lineage (NCBI taxonomy): Eukaryota > Metazoa > Echinodermata > Echinoidea > Camarodonta > Echinometridae > Echinometra > Echinometra lucunter. The sequence goes on along the minus strand of CM057160.1, from coordinate 3,451,402 downwards.
AGTAGAATTACGAACACCAACCTCAAATAGGATTAATCTTGTTTTCAAATTTCTGTCACATTCCTTTCCACTCGTCATGTCACTCCCCTGCCCCCCCCCCCTCTCTCCGTTTCTCTCGTCTCTTTGTATTTTGTTTAATCAAACCACTAAATTATTGATTAAATGATTAAAACATTTATTTTCATTGTTATTTGTAATCTACATTTTTTAAACCACTTTTATGAATCAGCAAAGGGAATACAATAAAACCCAGGTTACATGTTCTTATCGTTGTCAACATGAAATATGGTTGATATTGTGACAACAAAATATGACAATGAAACAACAGTAATAAACACATTTTAACAATTTGCAAAACCGATGAATACTTGCACTATATAGATAATGAGGATGGCAGTAACCACATTGAATATACACATGTATGCATCAATTTACGTACAGTCCAACATGTATGATATAAATCAGAAATATATGTTAGGCCTTAAACTGATCCTTAATGAAGCTTTTAGCAAATACATTAATATTGACGTAAAATGATAATCATATCCAGTCAACGTATACCAAAGCCTAATTTACATAACCATAACGTTACTCAGTCTGCTTTATTAATAATCCTTGGACAGCCCGACTAAATAAATGTTAGTTTTATGAGAGTTTGGTGCATAATCACATAGCAATGTTGTATGTTTACGCATAAATTATGCCCTTTGCCCCTATCACATTTAATGCTTTATTGCAATACAATATCTATCCTAAGCACATTATATACACTATATACACATTTTGTTGATCCTTACACTGGTATAGGTCCTAATTAATACACCTTTCTGAAAGGAACTATAAATGGCAACAGCTAACAATCTACAACAACCAATAACTCAATCATTGTATCAGTTTATGAATGCTTTCCTTGTTCCTAGTCCATTATTACTTCAACAAACACGCCCTTATTTATTGTGCAAGTAGGCCTGTACACTCGAGCTGATCATTCAAAAGGGGTTTCATTTACGCAAACTCCAGTATTGTTCATAATAACATTTCCTACATTACTTAAGCTATGCAATAATTACGGGGGCTTCCAAGTTCCAACACATCATTTCATTTGTGCACAAAATTAACCCGCACCAGCGCGCGATCCTGATTTATGAAGTCGCGCGCGGAGAATAACCTGATTAATGGTCTCGGGACGTAAATATGATTATTTGTGAGCGCTCGGAAAATGACCAAGTGCGCACGCGCAAGGAGCGAAAATGTCTAGGAAAAAAAAAATCCCCCCCCCCCCCCCGGGATCGACACCCATGTGCATATAGCAAGTAAAGAGAAATTAGAACTTAATTCCGTCATGGAATATCCGAGCATTATTGCTCGCCTGAACAATCATGATCAAATCCTGCTTCTTTGAAGACTGCAAAGAAATGGCATGGTGGGGAATTCCACGGTGGGTAATCCCCGGCGCACTTAGAATGTTCAGGGTAGTGTTGTATCGTGTAGCTTCAAACAAACGTTCACAGTGGCGAAAAGAAAACTGGATGATCATGGAGCTCATAATCTACTCTCTGGGATTAGGAATCAATTCTGGAATGAAACCTCTCATGCGCGTTCAGATTACCCAACAAACTTGTTCAATGAGGTCTATGCATGCTGATCAGAGGTGGAAAACAACTTGAAGAAGTGCTCACGAAACGAAACGAAAGGTAACGACACTTGCACATCCTTTGTCTATGTATTTTATGTGTTTTTTTCTTCTCAAGGAAATATGTGGGAATGAATTTCGGATTTTGAGCAATTTCCGTCTATGGATTCGAAAACGACATTGTTCCTCTAACTTAAGCTTGTATTTGCATTATTAATCTTTTGCCGAATTATATTCTATAGGACGACATAGGTCGATATAAAAGATTATGACATGGAGGTGAGAGAATAGATATGTACGCCTGAAGTACATACAAACTATGGAGGTCTTCAGAGCAGTGTTTCCACAGCTCAAATTATCTTTTCCTGGAATTGAATCCAAAATTTCCTGGAATTAATTGGCATTTCCTGGAATCTTCAAATTTTCTTTTTACAATTTTTTGAGCTAAGTTATATGCTGCATAACTGGCGACTCTACATTCCCTGTTAAACCCATCCAGTGCACAAGACAGACTATAGTACATGATCTACATGTATATGTATACATGCAGGTTTAGCTATGATGACTCAGTGTGTGTGGGTGTGTGTGTGGGTGTCATGTATGCCGTTGCTGTATCTGTATTTTTACAGGAAACGGATGTGGAAGAGGAATGGAGAAGGGATTGGTATGGTACCATTATTTTTAACCAGGGTACGAATCACAGCCGGGGAGTCTTAATGCTCTTAACCCCTAGTCTAGAATTAAATGTAACCGAAACTGTAATTGATGCAGATGGCCGCTGTATATGTATTAAATGTGAAATATCTGGTCAGACATTCATTTTAGGAAATGTTTATTTCCCTGCAAGCAGGGCGTAACAGGTACATGTTATCAGGGGGGGGGGGGTGGGCAGAGCCCAAAATTTCCCGGTAACTAGTCTATGTCTAGAATCTGTGGCGTAGCTAGGACTGAATTTTAGGAGGACGGTAGTGCTCCACCGGCGTAAATCCGATTAAAGGAGTGTGGGATGAAAAACTTTTTTTAACTTAGCCATTTTTTCTCCTCTCACACACAATATGATATCTATTTTGCGAGCGAGCGAAGCGAGCGAGCAGAAAATAACCACTTTTCCGGTTTCGAATGGCATTTTTGAATAAAAATTCCAAAATATGACGAAAAAGTGAAACGAGCGAGCCAAAAATAACCACTTTTTTTGATTTTGATCGCATTTTCGGATGGAAACCCTAAGATTTTGATGAGAGAGCGAAGCGAGCGAGCCAAAAATAACCACTTTTTTGTTTTCAATAGCATTTTCAAGTAGAAATTCTAAAATATGATGGTTGGTTATGATAGATGTTCAGAATTTTTGCTTACTGATTAATGAAAATATATTTTTTTCCTTAAAAATTGTGTCTGCATGGGGGGAAATTTGTACACACCATTCACCCTCTCTCCCAAGTGGGGGTGATAGACCCCCCATCCCCCCGGAATTTACGCCAATGTAGAGCTCCCTAGAGGGGAGGGTGCAGGGAGGGGGAGTTTCCCCCCTCCAGCGCGAAGCTCCAACGTTTTTTTGAATTTTTAGTTCTCGGTAATTAAGTCTATCTTCTGCGACGCAACTAGGATTTCATTTTAGGAGGATAATAGTGCTCCCTAGGGGGGAGGGTGCAGGGAGGGGGAGTTCCCCCCCCCCCCCTCCCGCGCAAAGCGCGGAAGCTCCGACGTTTTTTCGCTGTCAGTTCCGGCTCTTCTTATGCTCTCTACCTGTTATCGGGGGGGGGGGGGGGGGGGGCATACGCATAGACAAAAATTTCCCCGGTAATTAAGTCTAGACTCTAGAATCAGTGGTGTAGCTAGGATTTCATTTTAGGAGGACGATAAGGAGGACGATAGTGCAAAGCTAGGGGGAGGGTGCAGGGATGGTGATTTTCCCCTCCCGCGCGAAGCGCGGAAATTCTGACTTTTCTTTGAATTGTTTGTTGTCTGTTCCCGGTCTCTTACATTCTCTGCCTGTTATCGGGGGGGGGGGGGGGGGCAGAGCCGAAAATTTCCCGTTAACTAAGTCTAGAAATAGAATATGCGGAGGTGAGCCTGCACCGCGAGTTGCTTTTTACGAAGCCCTTAGCGGTGGGGCCCAGGGTTCTGGCTTAGGGCCCCTGATGAAAGCCACTGCGGGGGTCCAAGGAGTGGAGCCCCCGGAAACTCTGGGGTTTTGGTACTAAATGTTCTCTCATTTCTTTTGTTTCCCTTTGCTTTCTTCTTTTTTTCCTCCTGTCCCTCTTTTCCCTCTCTTCTTCTTTCTCCCCTTTCTCCTTTTTTCTTTCCCTTTCTCCTTCTTCCTTTCCCTTTCTCCTTTTTTCTCTAAATGTAGAGATTTTTCACTTTTTGGAAAATCATTCAAACCTTCTCTTTGATGATTACCTGTACATGCACTTAAAAATTGGTTCGGCATATAAGGATGAAAAAAATCCCATACATTGTGCGTATCGAAAAAAGTATAGCCAAATGTTGGCAGTTTCTGACAAGAAAAAAACAACAAAACAACCAAAAACAAAAAATAAAAACAAAAACAAAAAACAAAACAAACAAAACAAACAAACAAAACAAAACACCCCCATAACCTACATGAGCTAGGAATGTATTTAATAGTAGGAGTAATTAATACATTACCAAGCTGTCACAAATGACTGAGAAGCAGTCTTTTCAAAATGTATATGTGTTGTCAAACTCTCCCTGTAACAAGTAAAGGCTGACGCAACGAATATGGGTCAAAAGCCACGCAGTCTGCAAACAGTAACGAAGCTATTTCATTTGACTTTGGGCATTAATTTCATGCGAAAATGTTCAATGTCAACCCAACTCAGGAAATGACTTGTTATGATCAAACTTGATATTTCTCTGCTATGGCAGTCTTGGCTTCTTCTGCATCCCTCTCTTAAAGTAAGATGTTTTTACAATTCTTTCAAAAAAGTCAAAGTTAAATTGGTAAACCAACATGTTTCAAGGAAGCTTATGTCAATAAGTTTGTAGCGCAGCGCGAATTCTTCCTTGCATTTTTTTTTTCTTCAGTATTTCGGGTTAGTAAAACGTTGAGCTAATGTGCTCTTTTTTGTATATCAAAGCATTATTGTGAACAACAGCCGACCAGACTAATAAGAGAAATGGGGGTGGGGGATCTATGATTCACAAGAAAAGGAATATAATTTAAAAGGAACCAATACGAGAAATCAGGGCAATGTGAATCAATGATATATATATATATTCTTTATTCTTTATTGCAACTCAGAAAGTTGGATTGATCATCTTGTTATCATAAAATTACACAAAACATATATTCATAAAGTCATGGTGAACATCAATACAAATTATACATACAATACGAATGGGAAATAAAAGAAAGGTAGAAAAGGAAAAGAAGAATGGGGAAAAAAGATTAAAATTAGATTTAAGCATTATTTTACAAGAAATCTATGTGCTTTGGTTTTGAAGCTTTGTAGGCCAGAGCTTGATGGCCTGCCAACAACATCGTCTAGGAGACTGTTCCAGACTCTAACACCAG
>CM057160.1:3356932-3445731 GCA_029962745.1 Echinometra lucunter | reverse complement strand
ATGGTATTGATGCTTTATTAGTTGCCTGAAGATCGCATCTCTGAGTAGCGATTTGATAAAGTACAGATGAACCACACGTCAACTGTGTCACTTGAACTTATATATATATATATATATATATATATATATATATATATATACATATACTGAAAGAAATGAAAAATCCCTCAATGTTCCCCAGAGCTGTCATCCATTTTGAATCAAGGGTTGAAAAAATGCCTCCGCCGGGAATCGAACCCGGGTCACTGGCTTAGAACGCCAATGCCTTACCACTAGACCACAGAGGCGGGCCAGCAGTTAGGCGTGACCGAATTCAATTGACCGACAGACAGATTTCCACCCCTTTTTGATTCTTTATTTTGGTGCAGATGAGTTAATGAACAATGACTTATGCATGTATCCAGGCTTCTAGCTGAGATCCAACTGCGGCATGCGGCTTCTCATTCTCTAACACCAGTGTGAATAAATGTTCTGTCCAATTGATAGGTAGTGGATGGGGGCAATGTGACAGCACACACTAAGAAAAAAGGTACAATGTTGCACCCTTCAAATGCAAAACTGGGAGCTCCTTTTTGGTTGCAACTTTGCACCCTAAGAAGCTTTTTGCACCTTTAAGGGTGCAGTTAGCTACATTTTGCACCCTAAAGGGTGCAAAGTTGTATCCTTTAGAGAAGGTGCAAATTTGCACCTTTTAGAATGCAAAAAATTCTGCACCCTAAAAGGTGCAAATTTGCACCTTTTAGGGTGCAAACGGACATTTCCGGGTGCAAACAAAAAACAAAAAGGTGCATTTTGCACCTTTTTCATGTAGGGTGCAAGATTGCACCCAAAAAAGTGCTGCCAGTGTTGCATTTAGGGTGTAAACTTGAACCTTTTTTCTTAGTGTGCATGATCAGGCAAGGATATACTTGCCCTTGTCACACGTCTTCTTTCTATAGATGGGGAAACATATTATCCCTGGGACATCTCTTGGTGTGCATTTTGCAAAACAGACAAGCAGCAGCCGTTGCCCTGTCAACATCAGTATATTTTAACTGCTTTATTTTGAATTTTATCTAGTAGTAAGTAGTAATTGCATTGTAGTAGAGGAGGCATTTATCCAGCACATGGAAGCATACTCCTTGATGCTACGGATTTTGGCTATGCAAACTATCGCTCTGCTCTTGAAGATAAACACCTAACGCACCCTACACTGGTGAAATGGTTTGTGGAAAAATCAGCAGTGTGTATAATTATCCTAAGAGGTTAAGACCAGAAGATAAAAGACTGTTTAAAGTGATAAAGGTTCTCGTTTGAACTGAGAAAAGTACATGTAAAAGCCTAGATACACTCGGTCACTTTAAACATTGAAGCTTAAGTGAAAATTCAACCGTTAAAACGATTTTAGACATGTGCATGCGGATTGACCCACATTCGCTGCACTTATTAAAGACTCTTGGGGTCGTTTCATGAAACCGTCATAAGTCTAACTTCTTGGACATCCCACTGAAACGTGTGTTGTAGAGTAAACACACGTTTCAATGGTATGTCCATGAACTTAGACTTGTGACGGTTTCATGAAACGCAGCCCTGGTGCTCAGTCATCGGTCGCTTAAAAGTCGAGAACAAGCTAGTATCATTAGACAGTTAGACAGAAAACAACCGACTCTTCATAATGAAATAAACTTCAATGCCATGTTGACTATGAATTATTCATTACAAGCAATTGTGCCCCCTGTCTGCGCCATGCAGTCCCAAGTCTCTGCAATAAGATACAGCGGCAAATCCAGGATTTATCAAATAGGGGAATGAAGTTCTCGAAGGCATTTGAAAAATTAAATGACAAGAGAAAACAAGCAAACAAAAAACCATACAGGTCCTCGGCTGTGCCAGGGAGGGTGGCGGCCGATTGCCCCTTGGATCCGCAACGGAGATTCATTGGTATGCGGTACTAATCACTCGAAGGCATTCGAACTCTACCAAAGGGGTGGGGGGGGGGGGGGAAGCGGCGCGGCCGATTCCTCCCCCCCCCCCTCCCCCGATCCGCCACTAAGATACACTGGCACGGATGGTTTGCATAGCCTGAAGCCACTGTGTAGAAATACGCCACTGATCATCTTTATTATGATTTAATTTGAAATAAATCCGTTTCAAATCATGTTAAAAAAATTCTTAATAGCAAAAGAATTTATACAATTATACGTAAGATTAAATGGTTTTTCACCTCTCTCTCTTTCTCTCTCTCTCTCTCTAGCAAAGAGATTAACGGTGTGCCAAATCTACCCTTTCCAGAAGTATACTTTTTGAAACCAACGCATTTTCTTACTTCTCTTTTTGATATGCAGGTTCCTTAGTCAAAAAACCAAGCTCAACCTTGAAATGTAATCAGTGACTGCTCCGTTGTAAAGGAACATTCCTCTGTTTAACGCGCATCGTTTATTTCATGGTAGCTGTTCGTCATAAGGACAAGTTAGAGTTGCAAAATGGCCGAAAGAATCAAAACGATCGACGAAAAAGAACTGTTAGGTCTTCTCAACAATCCCTTGACGTTGCCTGCTGAACTAAGATCTCGAAAAGCCCGGCTTGGAATTTTGCTAGAGCTAGATATCCCAGAAGCAACATTCATTTGTCTCATCCGCGCCCTGATGAAAACTTGCGAACAAGATGGGGATGATACAGAAAACATCATATGTTTATGGCAAGAAAGAAATTTTTAAAAGATCAGATCTTTCAGTACGTGTTGAATCTGCGGGCTCGTCCCACTCCCGCGATTAGCTTGACACTGATACAAATTGTTACCCTTCTACCACACTTTCTGAGATACGCGCCGGAGCATCAAGACACAGTGCGATCTGTCGCCCTAGTTATCCAAGATATTGCCAAGAGTTACCCATCGCGCAACCAACCAGCACAACGTGTTCTTCAAGTGCTGTCATCTTTGGATAAATTTGAATCAGACGGAGCAGCCAGAAGAAGTCAGAAATGTAGAGACGAAATTTTTCCATCGACGGGAGAGGTGGTAGACAGCGAATATCCCTCCCTTACCGGGCTACAGGAAAGAAGTCTTGCCAAGATTCATGATTATGCCGCCATTCATTTCAAACTACTGCGGCAGGAAATTGTGGAACCGCTCAGAATTCAAATTTCTCGGTTTCAAGATCTTAAACAGAGCGTGGGCATCGGCGCTGCCTGCGGGGAATGTTTTTTCTTCACCGGTGTCTCCCTAATTCTTATGGTCACGACACACACTTCCAAAGGGGTTTCCTTTAGAGTAAGCTTCAAGAGCAATTCTTTCGAGGAGATAGATTGGGAGACGTCCCATCATTTATCCTTTGGTAGCCTTGTTTGCCTGACACCTGACAACTTTCACGACATGATCTTTGCCGTAGTTTCGAAACGTGATCCGAAATTCCTGACGAAAGGAGAAGTGGAATTGAGACTTCTTTGCGGGGAGGATATTAAGAAGCTGGTAACACCAAACCTGTTTCAGATGGTAGATACCCGAACGCACATCGAGGAACACTTAAGTGTTCTCAACTCACTTAAGAGTATCATCGCCGAAGAGGAAACGATGGCATTCGCAGAGCACATAGTCCGTCCGTCATTTATCAACAAGCAAACCAAGCTTCTTAGGGATAAAACAAACCTGACCTATGACGTCGGTCCGCTTGTGAGAGAAGAGCCCGCTTCCCAGTCTTCACAACAAATCATCTGGAATGCCGATCTTACCAAGCCAGAGGAATGGCCTGCTCCAAATCAACTTAACGTTGATGTTCACCAACTGACGGCCATCAAAGAAGCCCTTACAAATGAAGTCACTGTCATCAAAGGGTCACGTGGTACTGGAAAGACACACACCTGTCTGAAACTTGTCCATCTGAAACTAAAGCAGAATGAGATGATGTCTGGTTCTCAGATTGGGATCCCAACGGCAGCTAGGCCTATTCTCTATATATGCTCAACGTGGGCTTCACTTGACGAGTTTTTGGCCGGAGTTTCAAGCTTCCAGTTGGAAGGTATTGTTGGTTATGGAGGAAAGGCAGCACCCTATGGTACCCTTGGCACTTTGGAGAGTCGACGAGAACATGTACAACATCGTTCCGCAGGTGATCAGCAGTTCGCCGAAAAACTTAAAACGTGCAACAGAAGTATTCAAGGGATCATCAAGAACATGAAAAACATGGATGGCGGCATACTATCTGTAGATGCCCTGGAAGCTGTGATGGACGTAGTTCACTTCCGCTCTTTCAGGAAAGGGGTGGCAGGAGCAATAATGTACTGGCTTCTACAAGGGACAATACCCCAAGAGACATTCGAGAGGGTAAAAAAGCAAACACAGTATAGGAATCCAAGACAGGAACGCGAAGATGGTGCATGGTTGGAAGGGTATATGCTAATGGATCTCCATCCCACCAAAGTGAACCGGGATCCCAAGGTACAGAACGTTGTACAATGTATCCGTCGCACCCCTAAGATGGATGAACGTGATGTACTGAAGGTAACTGATGTCTGGCAGTTGCAGACCAAAGATCGGTGGTGCCTGTATCGATATTGGGTCGATAAGATTCTCTCGATAGCAAGAGACCGGGCAGTAGCGATCTATCGAGAAATGGAAGACATCCTCAAAATATCTCAGAGCGCCCGTGAGGAAACTGACTACCGCATTCTGCAATCAGCGTCTGTGATTGGCATGACAAGTTCTTATGCAGTTAAAGTTCGTAGCGCTCTGAAGCGTCTGCGTACTAGTATGGTCATCGTTGACGAAGCTGACGATCTTCTGCAAGCGACCACGGCTGCTCTTCTTCCGACGGATTGCAAACAGATGGTCTTGATAGGGGACGGTCACCCGAAGATTAACCAGAATCAACATGTCAGACGCCTAGCTGCAGAGAACGGGATAGCTGCTTCACTGATAGAGCGAATGTCCATTAAGAAATATCCAGAGTGCAGGCTCCGTACACAACATCGAATGAGTCCTACTGTCTCCGAAATAGGAAGGAAGCTTTCTTTGATTGACGAGTGTGAATATGACCCTTCTACCACCAAACCTTGTAGTATTGCTGAGATCGTTAACAACGTATGCTTCGTCGAGTACACTAATCAGCGGTCTCCAGCTAAGTATGAGTCCTTTTTTCTGATTGGACTTTTGTCATATCTCAAGGAGAAGGGGTATCAGAAAGATCAGATCACCATACTCGCTACCTTTTCAGCACAGCTTGCACTCTTCAGAGATGGCATGAAGCAACAATGTCGAATTAGCACACTTGACGAATTTCGTGGTGAAAGCGACATTGTTCTCTTCCTTTCCAACGGTTGTGAACGGAAAAGCTATCCAGGATGCCTTGAGATAGATCAACGTTTGATCTCTGTTCTCACCTCTGCACGAAAGGCCTTGTTCATCATCGGTGACTTCAAGCATCTGACATCTGAGAATTCTCTCTGGGCCAAAGTCATAGTTGAAGCACGACGTCTGAAATGGGTGGCTGAAGGTCTAAAGATTAAATGCTCAAATCATCACATCACACCAACCATCGTGACTTCTCTCACTTCTTACATGGCTGGCGAAGAGGATTCTAGATGTAGACTACCCTGTAACATGCCACTGGCATGTGGCCACGCTTGTAAACATGTCTGCCATGATCACGCTACAGGCCCTGAAGAGAAGTGCATGTCACCCTGCCGTAAGGTCATATGCGGCAATGGTCACAGATGCAAGAATCTTTGCTATGAACCCTGTGACACTGCATGTAAAGTGCTGGTCCCGACAGAACTGCCATGTGGTCATTCACCATCCGTTCCTTGTCATCAGTCACGTGACAAGGTAAAATGTAATTATAGGTGTGAGAGAATCCTTCCCTGTGGACATCAGTGTACCAGCCAATGTGGAGAGAGATGTCCTAGATGTCGTTCCTGCCGCAGGAAATAGGCCCCACAACCTTTTCGGCAGCTAAGAGAAGATACTATCAGGTGAATATCATTATGAGACAGGACACACAGATATAGAATTAAAATAAAGTAGAAAATTGAAGACTGGAATTGTGATGGGTGACGCAAATAATGTGAACCTGTTATAATTATTTCTCTACAAATTCGTAGTACACCTATTTTATCTAAGAGAGTTGTTGGTGGGCCTATTAGCGTCATGAGAGTCCTTTGACGGTATGCACGTTCTATACGTTTTCACTGTTTTATTACTTAGTAAATGGCCTTTCTGTAATATTGATATCTGTTTGAACAACTCGAACGGACTAGCTGGGGAACTTGGAGGTGGGGGACTTGTGTCGTTCATACCTGCAACTGTTTAAATCTTTTCTGCATGGTATTTGTAAGTTAGCATGCGGGTCTTACTGCCCTTATCTATTTATTCTAGGGATAATAAGCTCTCAGTTAAAGCTCTCAATTATACAAAAAAAAAAAACAAAAAAAAAAAGTCTTCTATGACTAAGCATTTTATTCAAAGGTATCGTAGTATTTGACGTTCTATATACGACTCACTTTGCTAAATGCAATCTTTGCAATGAACTATAACACAAGTAACTCGGTTATCTTAAAGGGGGTACCCAATGCTGAAACAATGTTAGTTCATTTAAAAGAGCATGATTTTATTAGCAGAAAATAATCTGCCTAAAGTTTTTTAAAACGTCGTGTTGCCAAGGAAACCCCCAAATGTGGTAAGATTTCAGGATATTTTTGACCCCTCAGCTGTGACCCAGTTTCAACTGAGTACCCACTTTGACGTCAAAATGACGTCAAAGTGGGTACCTTGTCGCGCAATTCTAGCAAAATGCGCGCAAGGTATAATACATATTGTACAGTCTAGCGCGCACCACAACTGCAATGCGCGAAGCTGGGTACCCACTTTGACGTCATACCTCATACTCCAATTTTTTGGTCAACTCTTGACTTTTTATGAGAAAATAAGCCATAATGCATTGATTTAGATTGAAAATCATCATATTTTTAATGTTATTCTTCTTATAATTCAATTCTCGATCATATATCAAAATTTTTTATACCATTGTGTAATCACTTTAATGATTAAAAAGGTTTGAAATCACAAGTTACTTATGAGACTATTGCTCCTTTCTTTTGCGGCTGAAAAACTCTACCAATGCATTGACTACATCCATACGCATCTTCTTAGACCATTAGTGACAGGTGGACTCTGCAGTCACAAGTTTCGACCTGTCACTATGCATGAGGGAAAAGCAAAAGGGAAGATGATGAGAAATCAAGAGATGCAGGTCTACGCTCCCTGTGGTGTCAGTATGGGAAAGTCACTTCTTTTTATGTCAATTCGAGTTCTTTCATTTTGGGTTGTTTTTGTATTGTTAATTTTGTACAGCTGGATTACGTGTAACAATTTTGTGTGAATCAGTTTCTATTGTTTGTTTGATTGCTTTTATTTCTGTCTTCTAAATAGCAAATACAAAGTAATACATGCTTACGTAAATATATAAATAAAAGATCATGTACAATAAAGTGATATTAGTGTATGTTTTTGTGTATGTTTTTGGTTAATTGTATTATATGCATAATTGTTCAATTTGTTTGAGCAGTAGCATTGTTGGGAGCTATGTTAGACTACAGCGCGGTAGAGTATATTTACATAGTGACTGCGCTATATAAATGGTCTGATTATTATTATTATTATTATTATTATGATAATCATGATAAAAGCATGCAAACAAAAATACAGAACATAATATTATTTCCTTAAACTAAAGAGGCAAATCAGAGAACGCAGGAGACCGGCATCGTGAGCGGTTAGGCTGAAAATTAATTACCAAGTGTCTTTTATGACGATGATGATGACGACTACGATGATGATAATGATAACGATAATGAAGATGATTCTTTGCGTTCTTGTTGTAAAAAACTTTTGTTTCGTTTATATCTTAATCATTATTGTAAATAATTACCTCTAGCTCATTGTGATGAAGTGAGCGTGTTCAAAATGGAATTCTGTCATTACCATAACCAGGACCGATTGGAACTGTGTGAAACATTCCCTGATTCACAAGTCTTTTCAGAATGAGGATGATGATGATTATGATGATAATGATATTGCATGGTCTTACTATACAAAACCTTACTTGCGTTTGCTTTGTGATAAAACTTCCACTTTGAAAACTGAATTATGTCAGTGCCCTAACTGAAGCGGGACCATGCAGTAGAATTTATGTGAACCATTTTCTAATACAAGTCTTTTGTTGTTGTTGTTGTTGATATTTTATGGTCTTACTACGCAAAACCGTACTTTCGTTTTGTCTTTCTTAATCTGTTAATCGTTGTAAAATGTTAGTCTTATCTCACTTGGATGGAATTCTGTTATTGCCATCCTGTCATGCATAAAGGGAAACATGCAGGTGAATTTGTATGAATCATTTTCTGATACAAGTCTTTTATTGATGATTATGCTGATGCTGATTATGATATAGTTCATGGTCTTATTATGCAAAACGTTGCATTTTCGTATTTGTAATAATTCATTGTAAAATGTCACTGTCGTCTCATTATAATGAGTGGAATTCGTAAGTGTCCTATATATGCGGGACCAATTGATTTCGTCGTATTATGTTTCTGTACAGTATGATAACATTATTTTAGTGGCCGAGGAAGAAAGCAGTTTTCTTCACACGCTGGTAAGAAAGCACAAAAATTGATGTAATGCATCTTTTTTTGTCCCTGTCAGTTGTTTTTTTTATTCCCAAAACTTTGTTCCCTCCCTCCTTGATGGATGCGTCACAGGAGTCAGTTGTAGTTGAAGCAAAACATATTATCATTTAATGATAATATAGTGGGTTCTTGTATAGCGCTCAGTCGCGTTTGTCAAATTTGACACTCATGGCGCTTCACTGTTATTACCCCGACTTTAGCATGGCTGCTATTACGGCGCTCTATAGCGCATTTTAAAGAATTTACTATACACGTGGGTGGATAGTGACATTTGTATATCAGTGTCTTGTCAAAAGATATTAGTTTATCATTTAAATATCTATTATGTGCTTGTATATATAAACATTCACAGTGGCGTATTGGTGATGGGAAATACGAGGTAGTTTCCTTCACTGAGAGCTGCTCAACATTTTAGCTTGTCGGGCCGGTCGATTTGTAGCCCGATAACAGCGCCATTTGTTTTGAGAAGGTGCTGGTTTCTTGTACGATGGTGTCGTTTTATGTGAGGTGGCGCCATAGAGATACTAATTAGTATATGGTATCGGTGGCGCCCATTCCAGCCTTCGCGCGTGTTCATCGTCAGCGTGCATGGACCTAACATTTGTGTATAATACTGTATATACGAGATAGGGTGAAATTATGCATGTCTGTTGCATGTGAAACGTAAACCAAGAATAGGTACTGATCTAAAAATACAACAAAACATTTAAAAGAAACCAAGCAAAACAAAACCAAACAAAAAACAAACAAACAAACAAAAACCAAAGCAAACATAAACAAAATAGAATTAAAAAAAAAAAGTATAGATAAAGCTACTGTGTAAAATTGTTTTCAAAAAGAGTTAAAAGAAGAATAAACTAAGACAATTTGACTATTCTTCTTTGTTATAACTCCGCGTACCATTGTACGAACGAAAACTCTATACAGAATGAGATAAAAAGGAGTATTTGCTTTAGGTTGTAAATACATGTATGTGTACTATTATGTACTTGATGTACACGTCAGTGAATTATATGTAAATACATGCATTTCTTCATTAAAGAACAGATATTGTAGGGGGAAGCCATGTTAACGATTTCATTAGAATTATGATGACAAAATTCATAGAATGCAAAAATTGAATGAAATCAGATTTGCATTTTAAGTATTATTATAGCAGAGTGTCATGTGACACGTCAAAAATATAGCCACTTGAAGAAAAATACTAACAACCAATAAGGCAGACGAAAGAAGAAGAAGAAGAAGAAGAAGAAGAAGAAAAAGAAAAAGGAAAAAAAAAAAAGAAGATACAGAACCATTTGATTGGGCCTGATTTCAAAGTCATGGATGTTTTTATTTCTGCAAAAAGGCACAAAATTAACGCTGTCGTTGAAAAAAATATATCATCTTTACGTCTTATTCTGGGTCTTGCAATACGCGCATGTTAATTGTAAAAAGCTAAAAAAAAAAAAAAAAAGCGAAGCAAAGAAAATAAAACAATAAACAAAACAAACAAACAAGAATACAACGTAACGAATTAAAAGGATAATGAATCGGTGATTAGTGTATGTTTAACTATGGTCAGTCAATTATTTGCAAGTTTAGGCCCAAATAATATTGGCTGACCAGGGCCCTCTTGCATAAACAGCTGCGAGCCTACGATTAAACGGACGAAAATCAAGTTGCGTTCAAGTTTGTAAATGCATTTAGTTGGTTGCAACTGTTTTTATGCAAGAGAGTCCTATAGTCAGATAGTTAATGTCTTTTGTCATTATGTAAATACTGAATCACGTCTCTTGTTACAAAATCATATATCCGTATCAAAAACAAAATCAGTGGATGGTTACAGTATTATATTTGTGTTATTTTTTTCCATGCTTTTCTATAATACACAGATATTTCTATCGTCATGATCGTAGAAGAACATTAGCTTCGATATTAAAATTTATACATGTCTTTAGTTTTGTGGAGGAATAACTAAACAAACTAAACCAAAATCTGAAGAGGAAAATTCATCCTGAGCACTACGTACACGGTGAAGTACTCGAATGATATATATTTTTTGCTGTTGCACAAGAGATAATACTTTGTCGTGTGTATACAGTGGAACCGCGTTGTAACAACTCCCTGGGGCCAGCGATATAATTAACCCCTTCATAATATCTGCATATCTAAGAGTATAGTAGTATCAGGGCTGGAATATCAGACCACAAAGAAATGGGACTAGTTGGTAAAAGTGATGTTCTGTATTACACGAGGTTCCATTGAGTAAAATTAGTCGAAAACGCTTCTGAAAGTCATTATAGATTAAGCATGGGCAGAAATCCCGGGGACGGGTGGCGCGTCCCCCCCCCCCCCCGATTTGGAAGGTGGTGGATTTTTTTTGTTTGTCAGCGAATTTTTCGGGTAAAAGAAACATCTGAAAAAGACGAGGACCCCCCCCCCCCTCCCTTTTTTTTCTTTTGCTGGCCAACGAATCTTTGGGGAGACCGAGACGGGTGATGTTTGTTATTCTGAAGGTTATATTCCGAAGGGTTGTTATTCCGAAACACGCAAATTGCGTATTATGACCATGATGACCTAGATGTTAGTTAGTCCGAAAATGAAAATGGGTTCGTTAATCCGAAGGTTCGTTAGTCTGAAGGTTCGTTATTCCGAAGGTTCATTGATCCGAAAATGAAAAAGGGCTCGTTATTCCGAAGGTTCGATAGTCCGAAAATGAAATAAGGTTCGTTAGTCTGAAAATAACTAACTAATGAACCTTCGGAATAACGAACCTTTTTTCGTTTTCGGATTAACGAACCTTCGGAATAACGAACCTTTTTTCATTTTCGGACTAACGAACCTTCGGAACAGCGAACCTTATTTCATTTTCGGACTATACGAACCTTCGAAAAACGAACCTTTGCACTAACGAACCTTCGGAATAACGAACCTTCGAAATAAACAAACCTTCGGAATAACGAACCTTCGGAATAACGGACTGTACACCAAGGAGACACCTGTCGGAAAAAAATTCTTTTGAGTCCCCTAACCTTGATATTAAGACAGATTTCCTCCATGATATGAACCAAAATCATCCTGTAATCATGGTAAACAGTGACTATTTGCCTATACGGTATCTAATTATTTCTTTAACATATTTACGTGTGATAAGGAAAGCCTTTTGCTTTGTATCTGAAAACAATGCTGCTTGTTTTTATTTTTGTATTAATTTTTCTAGAATAAAGCGACATTTTGTGGAAGCCCATAATTTGATCTCAAGACATGATGGAAATAGAATCAGTGTTGTCCTTACTTTGTGCTGTCGTTTTAGCAGTGGAAGAATACGTTTTATACCCCTTTCATATTGCGCTTTTCACCGGCGAACTTCACCGGTGAAGTTCGCCAGCGAAGGGGAAAGTGTCCAGTATGAAAGGTAAACAGGAGAACTTCACCGGTGAAGTTCGCCGGCGAACTTCTCCACCTCTAGAGGTGGAGAACTTCGCCGGTGAAACTTTTCACCGGCGAACTTCGCCGGTGAAACAGCCAGTATGAAAGCAAACCGGAGAACTTCTCCTCTTTAATGACGTCAGAGGTCAATTTTTTTCTCTCCCGAAGTCCCCTGCACCGAGATTCCGCGCGCAACTACTTGCAAGCTCAGCTGAATACTGTGGCCAAGTAGATACCCTCGAACATATTTTTTTTTTTTTGTTTTTACCAACAATATTTATTAAAAAGCACTTTTTTACATGTATAAAATTTTTTAAAATATACAAATAGAGTAATTTGGGTTTTTTTTCTCGTAATACTTCCAAAATATGTTGTAATTAATTTTTTTTTTACCTTTTTGTAATAGATAAGAAGTAATGTTTACAATTTTCTTTCGTTTCGTTCTGCACGTGCCGAGCACTGATACTGACACTGTTTACTACCAGATCTTGCCGTCAATTCATCTTGACAACTTTCATAATTGTTTATTAGATCTTCCGGACTTCCGCCCGGGCCAATCGCCCATTGACTTTCGCCGGTGAAGAAATGTCAGTGCGAAAGGGTACATTTTTTTTTTCGCCGGTGAAGTGAGGAATGCGAGGCGGAGAAGTTCGCCGGTGAAGTTCGCCGGTGAAAAATGAAGAGGGCAGCGTGAAAGGGGTATTATAGAGAGGGGGTGAAGAGAAAGGAGCAGAGAGAGAGAGAAAGAGAAAGAGCTAGAGAGACTATATGTAGTAAGAGCGGATCAGAGAAAGAGAGAGGAAAAAGAAGAAGAAGAAGAAGAAGAAGAAGAAGAAGAAGAAGAAGAAGTGGCAGAAAGAGCAATAAAGGGACATGGAAGGAAATACTAGCTAGGATGTGAATAAACAGGAAAAATGAGCCTTGCTTGAAAAAGAGGAGGGGAGTGCTACTGTGTTAGACTGCTCAAGGATAAATGAAAGGGGAAACAGAGAGGGGGGAGAGACCCGGTGTTGTCACTCTATATTCAAAGGTGTAACCATGATCGTTCGACAATCCAGAATTGACCCCTATTTTGCGGTGTTTCAAGTAGCCTACATTTTCAGCCATTTTAGCCCTATTTTGGCCATACGAAATGGCCTTTTAAAACACCCCTATTTTTCGAATTCCAATTACACTTTTTGCAAACAAGGACAAAAAAAACAAAAAAACAAAAAAAACAAAAACAAAAAACACCCCTCTTTTCAATTTCGAGTACAAACTAATGAAAACAACCCTTTTTTCGAAATCGCGAACATGCTAAAAAAAAAAAAGGCCACTTTTTACGCGAAATTTCGAACGATCATGCGTACACGACGTCAATACAGGGTGACAACACCGTGGGGAGAGTAGATGCAATGAGTCTTGTTATAATTCTGCTGATGATTGATTTCATATTTGAAATTTAGTTAGAAAGAAAATATTTTGTCCCTGTATATAGTATGATGCTTCTGAAGCATGCACATATTTTGGGTCCTAACAATAAAAAAAAATCATTCGAGCCCGACCAGACGCCGTGCGAAAGCGCTGTGTACAGGTGTATGTACCTGTAGTTTGAAAAATCCGCCGACTCGAGCTAGTATATTAGGGTGGTCAATGCGCATGCGCGTTGCCAATGTAACAGGTGGATTTACTTCCGCATTATTTGTGTGATAGGCAGGAGGAAAATGAGAGGATCTTTTCCGCGGAAAGATGGATCAGAATCCAGATAAATATTTTGTTTTGCAAGGTCGCAAGACTCCGGTCAGGTAAGCATGAAATTTGTGTTTTCATTGCCCTTTCTTATTTCATAGAATTGCCTTCACTGTCGTTTACAAAAGATATTTCTAGACTCTAGATCTATGCAAACGTTGTAACTATCGGTCGCTAAGGTATAGTGTCCCCAGACCTGCCGGGCTTTTGCGATTCCCAGCGCCGTTCTAGAGCTGATCAGCCACATGGGCTGCTGCCATCCCCCTTTCACTAGCCTATCGCCAGTTGCAGTCCAGCAAGGTTTTTTGTTGTTGTTTTGTTTTTTGTTTTTAAATCATTTTTTTGTATTTCTGAAACATTGTCACTTCATCGAATTCTAGATCTAGATCTAACCTAACGTGAATTGTTAATGTTAATGCCAAAAATGGGGTCTGGATAACTTTATTCATTCAATTCTTCATTTTCCTTGAGGAACTTTTTTTTTTCTTGTCAGCAGCTGGACCCTCCAGCCTGCTTAGTATCTGAATCTGAATCTGAAGAGATACGACTCAACACTCCTGTGGAGTAATATTAATGATAATATTCAATTTATTTTATTGTATTATTATGATCATCATCATCATCATCATCATCTGATATACGGGAGTGTGGTAGTCCTGTAGTCTCCCGGTCGTTGCGAAAAAGAAACAAATAGTTCGTACTATAGCTATTCACAACTTTAGCGGCTTGCAGTATGCGTGGATGTCAGGTAATATTGAAATGTCTATTGCACCAAAGGTTATCAAGGCCCGTCTTAAAGGTTTCAATACTGGAAACTGTAACAAGAGATGCTGGCAATTTATTCCATGACTCAATGACCCGTTTACTGAAGAAACAACTTCTGACATTTAGCTTGCAGTGGGTATTGAAAAGTTTCAGTGAATGTCCACGTGTAGATTGGTACTTTGATTTTTCAAAAAAGTGCTCCGGGTGTATTCTGTCAATACCGTGTAGAATTTTGTACACCTGAATCATGTCACCCCTCTCACGTCGATAGCGAAGAGAAAATAAGTTCAGTCTCTTAAGCCTTTCAACATATGGTAACAGGCACATGCCAGGTACCATTCTAGTAGCTCTTCGCTGTACAGCCTCGATTTTGCGATCATCTGTTACATATCGAGGGTTCCATGATACTGTGCAGTATTCGAGATGTGGACGTACCAAAGTCTTGTACAAGGGTATGAAGACATCTTGGTTGGTATTGGCAAATGCTCGTTTGATGATTCCCAACATCTGGTTTGCCTTCTGTATCATAGCAGCAATATGTTTCCTAAAGGCTAAATCCCTATCAACTAATATTCCCAAGTCTCTTTCGATCTCGACATTCTCAAGAGGTCTCCCTTCCATGATATATTCCATTATCATTTTTGGGGGGGGGGGCAGGGAGGGGGATAGCGCAACTCCTCCCCTCATATAATTTGGCTCATATAGATCTAGATATATATATGCATTGGCAGTAACGTCTCGTCTGCAGTCGGGTAGACTCTACGTACCGTATTTATTGTTAGACTTGCTCGTTAGAGTTTCATGCAGTTATATATGAAGTAAACTGCATATTCATCATGTTCATGCAGTTATAGACTAAACTGCAAAGTTAAAAAAAATCCAAATTTAATGAAACTTAAAAGGGATATAGCTTTAAATCAGAACTATGGTATAATTTCACTGTCTACTTATGTGCGCTTGTACAGCTGGTGATAATTTACGAGGGTGGAATTTTGGGGAGTTTTGGTCCGTCTTCACTCAAGACCTGAAATCAAACCAGCTAGCTACAAAAGATGAGAGAGAGCATGTGAAAGTCCAAAGAAAGGTATTACGCTTGAAGAATGAATATCATTTGAAAAGCAGAAAATGAGGTTAATATGAGCAATCAGCCGAATATTCTGTGTAGGGCCTGCTGCATGTAGCAAGGTTCCATGCCAGAGTCACTGGAGTGCTCCTACCCTTTGTCCACCCCAGCACAGGCCCAGGGCCCACTTCACTAGCAACATCATCATGGTCGCATCTGATTGGGTCTCCTTATGGGTTAAATTGGCATTTTCACCCTTAAATGTTGTGATATTTCTGATGTTATCAGATGTTCCTCTTGCATTGTCCTCACTTGTGATACAAATGAAAGACAGATAAACAAAGAAATAAACAAGAACAGTGTGGAGTCTTGGACTTCTGTCATAGACAGGCATGAAACTTCCAAGACCCTTGTCATCCGTGGCACTTGCATTATCATTTGCATACTCGGCATTAAGTAGTAAAGAGGTCTATTAGACCTTGGTATGTTGATTTTACTTGATGCTTCTTATTTATGGTGATCTTGTTATTGTTTTTCTCTTGATATTCATACACAGAGATAAAAACACAGGATATCTGACCAACTCCCAAAGAACCTTGAGCACTAAGAATTTGTCATCAACTCTTAACAACACCAGGAATTCAGTGTCCAGTTCTGGAACATGGACCAGGGGACAGTCTTTTCGAGATACAAGACAGTCACAAACAGAAAGTCCTTCACCAGAAAACCCTTATGCAGAGATCCAGGATAATCTACGTGCCCAGAGTTCTGAACTAAGCCTCGATCTGCGAAGCTTGAACAGTAGCCTGAACAAGAGCCTGAACAAAAGTGTGACTTTCAACGAGACCATTGATTCGTATAAAAAACCACGAGATGAAGATGAACACAGTCTTGATGACACGTTTGAAGAGGAACTTCAGCGTCTGATTGTGCGAGATGCTCTTGAAAATGATCTCCATGAACAAAGCCTTGCTGGCAAGGCCAAGAGCAAAGCCACAGCACAGTGGTTTACAGATCCTATCCATCTATCAAAAGAAACCCAGTATCCTGTCTTCAATAGTCTTGGAGCCAAGGAGCACACAGTGTCTTCGGTGAAAAGGACTATGGGTATGCTTGGTACGGAAATGGCGCAGAAAAAAGTAGTGTCTAGCATCTCATCTGACGAAGAACTAAGAAGGTACTTCCCTGCTACCTTCAAAGAAGTGCCTGCAGTCATGCAAACCCTAACACCCCCACCACCCATGGATTCCTACACACGAAGTGTAGTAGATAGAACTTCAAGGAGTGTCATGAGTGATGCTGGCCCCAGGAGATCCAGTGTGAGCTCAAGCAGACCTCCTTTGCCGAATGGGAGACCAATGAGTGCCTCTGGTAGGCTTCATAGTCAGGATAATCTGAAAGCCATGAACAGGTCTTCAAGCAGGAATGGCTTCCCTTCCAATGGCATGTCTCTCAGACTCTCTCAGGGTGTAGCCACCCAGGATCCTCAACTGAAGGCAGAGAAAGATTACAACTATTTAAAGGTAATCTTCTTTCAAGCAAGGTTATTTCAAGTAAGAAGGCACATTTGTTGATAATGAAGGACATTGCATTTTCACCATATTTATATTATATGGTAACAATTATCTATTGAGGAAAGGTAACTTGTAAAAAAAAATCTCCATCAAACTTTGTTAGACTGTGTGGACAGATCAACAGGCAAGGACAAGTGTGTTGTCAAGAAATGGCCTATTGAACAATTGATTTCTAATTAAGAAGGCATTTGGGCTTTGAAGCATCATTTTATGTGTAAAAAGTGTATAAATGGAAGGAGCGAACTGAGATGCGCTATCATAGAGGAAAAAAAAATACTGTCATGTAGAAGTTAGGAGGAAAGAAGTTGCTCTGTATGTACATGTATTCTATGGTTTTATGCTATTTTCAAAATAATGACCTTACATATATTTAACCAAATATTCTGTTTAAAGTAGAGTGACTGAACCTTATTATTCTGTTCTTAATTATTCCAGGCATCTCAGGAGTTTATGGATGAGAGGGTAGTCGCATCTCCCTTTGAATACGAACTAGCAAAGCTGCGCATGGAGCGCCTTAGGATAGAGGAGCAGAGAATCCTGGAGACAAAGAGGCAGGAGGAGCTGGAGCGTATCAGAGGTCCAGTGCCAAAGTGGTAAGAGTCACCACATATGATTTTTTTTTTGCTATTGTTGTTATTCGTCTCATTGGTCCTATAGCGTGTAGATCTTACATGTATCCAATTTCTAGGACAAAAGCTTTTATAATACCAGACCCAAGCCTTGTCCGTCTTCACTTCTGAAGACGGACGTCAAGCTGCCCGGAACGTCGAGTCTTCTCTCCTTCTCCGCCCGCCTCAAGTCTTCTTACCTCTCGCCAACTCAAGCCTCCTCATCTCTTCACCAACTCAATCCTCCCACCTCTTCTGGTTTACAGTCCTTTTTAGGACTTCACCCAGTTTTCAGAAAGATACTCTACCCTCCAACTTTCCTGCTTTCTCGCCTCTCTATTTCACCTCTATCTCTATCCACTTTATCTATAGTCCTTTAGGACTTACCACATGGTGAACTGTAAACCCTTTCTACGAACCAAGCCTTCTCTGTAAATAGAACATACATATTGAATTATCAAAGAGAAAACAAAAACAACCCCACCCCCCAAGAAAAAAAGAAATCCACAAATATATGTTTATTGAAATTGTTATACTAAATACAAAGAGCAATGATTAAGTGTACGACTAAAGCATTATTGGAGTGTATGCATCCAAAGGTGAAGGCACTGTGATTATGGAATGGCATGTTGTTTTCCCCTTATTTTCATGAAATGCAAAATTCTGGTCTCGAAAACTGCTTTTGATTCATTGGATGTGTGTTCCTCACAATTTGTACTGTACCATCATTGGTAATGAGAAATAATACTACCCAGTTATTCCAGTATTTCCTACCAAGGAATTAATTTTATATTAACAATTTAAAAAAAAAAAAGAAAAAGAAAAAGACGTACCAGCTGATAATCTCGGATTACCACTGGGTGTATGTATATGTTTTGTTATGTATCATTACATATTATTGGAGGGAACGAGTTGACTCAGTCGGTAAAGCATCTGCCTGTCGAACCAAAGATCATACGTTCGAGTCCAACCCAGGCGGATGACTGAGGCCGACGTTGTGTATTAATGTGCCCATCCCCTGTTTCATAGATGCAGGCAGTGTTACAGTGGAAAAACACCCCGTCCCTCGGATAGGATGTTAAATGGAGGCCCTGTGTGGAGGATTCACCACCTTTGCATGTTAAGAACCCACTGCACTATTCGTATAAGAGTAGGGGGAATCACCTGTAGTGGTCCACCACTTGCACACCCCCAGTCAGTTATATCGGGAGGAGAGGCCCGTGGGTTACAGCGATTCAGTTCGCTTTTCGCCTCCCAGGCACAGGTCACGCCAAACAAAATAATAATGATTATTGGCTGTTTCTCTTGAATTTTCTATTCTTCGTTGGTATTCTTCTGTAGCTCATGTTCCATTAATAGCAAGAAAGTACCACATAACCATGGTACAACCATGGTAATTTGATGGTAATTTGAACATATACCATCAAATGACCATGTTTGTACTATGGGTGTCATCTTTTTTTTATAAGGGTAGGGCGGGGGTAAAATTAAGTCCAAGGGTAAGGTGGATTTGAATCAAGAAGCTTTTTTTTTTATAAGGGTAGGGCAGGGGTAAAATTAAGTCCAATGGTAAGGTGGATTTGAATCAAGAAGCTGTATTAAAAGTTCTGTACTTGATATCCACTTTGTTTTCAAATACAGGTATGAGCTGAAGACACCCAAGTTCACCTACGAGCATGCCAAAAACAATCAGCTGAATAGCAGTAGGGGGAACTGGCAGAGCCTGTATGATTATCGCAATAAGCTGCTCTCAGCATCTCAAGAGTTTGCCAAATCTACCAATTAATCATTATGCTGTGTTTTAAGCCCTGTTCACACAACATGTGGTAAGCTGCCTCCATGATGAATGGTTAGAGGCAATGGGAAGGGGAGGTAGGGGGATGGAGCACTCACTGGCCCCTAGACATAATCTATTTGTTGAAGTATACCGATATGCTGGATTCCTTACTAACTTTATTTCTTGCAAGGGCTGGAATGAAACTTCAGGGTTGGTATGCATGAGCCATATCTTAAAATTTTAAATATTTGGGAGTCCAAACTTAGATTTTGTTTTCCCTCCAGCCTCAGGAACCTGTCATTGTTTAATCCAGCAGATATGTGTTTTAGTAACCGATTGAACACAAAGCTTGAAATAACTTGGGCTGGGGTCTTTGGAAAATCCTTGTTATACTGAAATCAAATTGTGCTCAATGGGTTAATGCGCATAATATCTATCTCATTACATTTTGTTGTGATTTTTTTTTTTTTTTAAAATCAGTTTGTCTCCTCATGTCTGAACAGGCCTTATGTGATGATTTGTAACCCTTGACCTTTCTCTTTCCTCTCACATGCCTTTAAAAAATGTTAATTCTTAAAGCTCTTTCATATTCTGATAAGGTAAACCATCGCGTTCACTTAATGCATGTACAGAATAACCAGTGGCACTGCAACGGTGTGAGAGAAACAGTGGATTGGGGGGGGGCAGAGTATTGTTCACTTACAATACTCTGCCCTCCCCTCAATCCTTTGTCCTTTCTCACTGTTTGGTGCCTGGGGGGGCCACTCTATGTACAACACTGTAACCATGCTCGTGCACACCCTTTCAAAAAGTACCCTTAACTAGGATTCGCGGAGCTCAAAAAAGCTACCCTTAACTAGGATTTTTTCTCTCCAGCATACCCTTAACTAGGATTTTTCTCTCCACGTATACCCTTAACTAGGATTTTTCTCTCCACGCATACTTCAAATTATGCAAAAAATGACCCTTAGCGCGGATTTAGCGCTGAAAAGACCCCCTTTTTCTCTCATATCGTCGATTTTTGATACCCTTATCGCGGATCCGCGCGGATCCGTGCTTTGCCTGAAAAAACACCCCTTATTCCGCGTTTTTGTGCACGCGCATGGTTACAGTGTTGTACATAGAGTGGCCCCCCGGGGTTTGGTGTGCATGTCAGTAGCAACTAGTGATGAAAAAAGGAACTGTACTCAGCAAAGGTATACAACTGTACAAATGTGATGCACAGTATGCTCTGAAAAGTGTGGTTTACTCTTGCACTTGTAAAAGAGGCTGAAGAGGTGTAAGTAGTAAGGGACTGAATGGGTAGGTCATGTGACTATGGATTCATTGCTAGCCATGGCATGATTTAGCAAGATGTTCATGTGCATTTACTGCTCATGATATATTGGATATCTATTTGGAAGTGACAGGAGAATTCAAGAATATATACATGTAAACATTTCTTAACATTCTGTATTGTGGGAGCTCTTTTCGAGCTGAAAGTGAAAATTTTTCTAAAGCCCTCTGGGAGTGCATACTGTATGGACATTGTTCCAGATATATGCTTTACACAAAAGGTGACTATAACGATTATAACTCAAAATTCTGAGATTACATCATTACTTGTAGAGAAGTTGCTGTTATTATTGTTTGTCATGTTAAAGGCAATACAAAGTCACCTTGATAATTATATTATATTGGATGGCTCTGAATGGGATACCAGAGAATATTCCACGAATTTGATTCGTGCAATATTGGCCCTAACGAGTGGAATATTCCTGGTATTCCATGAAATAAAGCCATCCAATATAATTATTATTATCTATACCCAACAGGAAAGGGATTTAAAATTCAATAAATTTCATTCCAGCAACTAAAAAGGGCCCCCATCGTACATTTATTTTGATCACACAAGTTTGACTTACCTCTTTATGACGTCATCAAAGTGTCGTTTGTGCATTGCGTGTATTGCGTATCCCCGCATTGTAATCCTGATTGCGCATGTTTGTTTTATTGCACGGCAAATTTGTACATGAGCATATGGGGAATTTGGCGTTTTATACAATATGCTCTGATATTGCATAGACAAATCATGCAGACATGAAATATGTGTTTTTAATGCGCCGCTAAAATGCCCTATATAGATAATAATGATATATATATCTCATTTTTGTCTAAGTATGATTACATGTATCTTCTGCAGGGAAATGGCATCTGGTAGAGCCTGTTTTTTTTTTTTTCTGGATGTGGTTTTATTATATTTGCTTGTTACATTTTTTTTCAAAAGTACTTTGTTCGATGTCATATGCTAAAAGAGAGCTTGATGTCAGGTACAGTTCATGGGACCTCTGTACAATATTAAGACCTAGTAATAATGATTATATTCGTGGCTTTTTGTAGAGTGCTCACTGCTCAGGTCCATTACATTGTGACACTCAGGGTGCTCCAACATGCATGCACTTTCATTACAGAGTGTACATTGCTCTGCTGATATGCACTGGTATCCATCCAGCCTAAAAGCAACTGTGCGATCTTATTTAAAAAAAAATATAAAAAAAAAAAATCTTAAATTACCAGAGTAAGATGGACTGGATATTTTAGCCTGTAGAAGAAAATAAGTGAATGACTGGGATACCTGACAGAATACTGGTAGTGGTAGTATTAAATCTTTTCAGAACATTCATTCCTTTTCATGAAGCAATATATATTCACCTTGTTATGTGTGATATGGAGAGTGCTTTCAGCATTATTATTGTTTAATTTACAGTGGACACCTGTATGTTTGATTGTAGTATTTTTACAGTTGATAATTTTCAGAAAGTTATCAAAAGATGATAAATGATATAATTTTAGGAAGATATTGCCCCAAATTCACAAAAGAGGTTTAAACCACCCTTTTGGTTTAAACCCCCTTCTGGTTTATTTATGCATACATGCGCGTAGAAACCGGTCCAATTATCTGTTTCTTTGGCATGTGCATGTCCAATATGTGTCCTTTTATTCTTATTTCAGTGCGCTTAGAGTGGTTTAAACCAGGGTTAAACCACCCCATTGTTTAAACCTCTTATGTGAATTCCGGCCATTGTCTTTTTGTGTATTTTAGTGATTGTCTAAAACTGAAATCATAAGTAATTTCTTTCCAGAATCTATGGGATATAATGGGATCAGAGGACTAGAAGCGAGTAAGAGAATTAGACACATTTGGTATCCCTGTTTCAATATGTAGTGTTCTCTTGTATAAAGTAACAACTATTCATTAGTCTGAGATTTGTTAATGCGTATGTTAGCTGCTGATTGTACGCTCAAATTAAAATTTTGTTTGTGATCTGTGAGCATATCAGCTGCAGTTCCAGATACTCGAGGTACCTTTTACAAATGTTTTTTTCTTTTTTCGTTTTTTTTTTTTTTTTTTGGGGGGGGGGGGATATTCACCTAATATGGTATACGGGGATGTGCAGCTCTGATGGGTCGCTTTTTTGCAACAAAATCGTTGAACATGCGCCCGAATTTGACAAAACCTTCAAAATTAGTCACTTTTTGAATGAAAATCTCTAATAATGAGCACCCTTTTCTGCCACTGACCTTTAAAAATGGGTACAGGTATGGACTACAGCCACACAACCCTGTCTGAACCAAATCTGAGTACCCCCTTCCCCCCCCCCCCCCTGCTCCCAGGAGTCATTCAGTATCAGAAATTTGCTTCTTCGCGAGCATTCTGTGTTTCTTTTGTCTTTGTGATGTTGTGTGTCGTAATTACCTGTTACATTGTATCTAAGCATTGCAATGTACGAATCAATCCTGCCAGTCTACACCACCTTATTTATGATGAAATAAACTTGTATGAATCAGACTGAAATGTGTGAATTTGACCTCATTGTTAGTCCTGTCATAGAGTATTACATCAGTGTCTTTTCTCATATTATTTCTGATATATTTGAAGTCTTTATATTTTCTTGAAACTTCTTCCAAAGTCTTGTAGTTGGGTGGTAGGAGAGTACGCTTGGGCCATTAAAAGCATAATGATTCAATACAGTCTTCTGCCTAAAATCAGTTAAAAAAAAAAAATACAATGGAAACTCGGTATAATGACATCCTTGGGACCATCAAAATTACCTTGTTATAGCAGGGTTAAAAAACAATAAAATATAAAGAGCTGGGACTGGAACATTACCTTGTTATATCAGATCTCTTTATAACAATGTTTCCACTGTATACTGAATTCACAACGAACTCAAACAAATACACAAAAATAATCATGCAACAAAAGTAGTCAACTTTTCTATGCTATCTGTAATATCCATATAATTGGAATGGCAAATGAAACAAAATAATGCTCTTATATACAATTTCAATTACATAATAAAACAACCATTTCATACAATATATTACTTTCTTACAATATTTCCCTTTAAGAATGAGCATTTGGAAGACTGCCAAGTACTTTTGGTGAACAATTCAGGGAGAAAGAACGAGAGAGAGGGAGAGAGAGAAAGAAAAAGGACAAAAATAAGTGATCAGCTTACAGGGAAAGTTGGAAGATTTGAATACACCATTTCCTACACTTTGCCTTACAAGAAATAACTCATGATGCACATTAAAGGCATTGGCTAACTTTGTGAGCAGCTTTAAAAAAAAAAATCAAACTAAGATGAAACATGTGTATGAGTACCTGTATTTGTACTCAAAACCCCTGAAACCAACCATAATTTGGAAGGAAAAGCTGTAAGTTAGACGCAAACTGCGATTTTATTTGCTTTCGTCTCGAGAGACACTGAACTAAGAGGACCGTTTGCACGAATTCAAAAATACTGTTACCTGCCTTCCGCCGCGTGATACATCAATACACACAGTTGAGTCAAGCGCGCATGCGCACTCCTTATGTTTGGTCTGTGCAACCGACCCTCGTATATTTTTCAAACATTGGTTCACATTTCTAATATTCAAAAACTACTTCCCGTGGATATTATACTCTGAAACTTTCAGACTGGTATTTTTACACTATAACCCTAATGTTTATCCCATTTTTAAGTAACAAATGAGATTTTTAAAAATCATAACAATGTTAACCAATGTCTTTAAACCTCTGGATCTTTTCCATTGGTTTATATTAGCTGAAAGTGTGCTCAGCCTTCAGAAATTTATCTGGAAATCTCATCTAATTCTGTAAATGATAGATGTCCTCAATCTCAGTTACAATTCAGCTTTAATACATCATATATCACAATCCTCAAAGGGTTAGCAGAATAATATAACAAAGTTGTATACCTGGGGGGCATTTCATCAACATTTGTTGTCTTTCCTTGATTTTGATTGGCTGAGAAGCATCGTTACTATGGCAACTGTCGGATAAAACAGACTTTGTCGGATAAAACATCCGACAAGTCCTTTCATGAAACGCTCCCCAGGATCATCCCTTCTTTCATAATCAATTGTTTTTCTTCTTCACAAGACACTTTCAAAATGCACAAGAATGATATTACCATATTGAAAACTGCAGCCTTACATGTAACTAACATATGGTTTAGCAAAGTGATTTATGTGGGTATATTGAAGTAGATCCAAGGGTGTGTAGATGTTTGTTTGGCTGTTGTTTTTTTTTTTTGGGGGGGGGGGCGAGCTACAGCACCAAGTCCTTTCTGGGGGATGACACGAAATTAACTGAGGATAGGTAACCTACTTAGGAATGAACTAGAACTAAGTTGATCATAAACTTGCTATTTGGTAACCCCGCTTTCAATATCAAAAGTGGAAAATTACTGTTCCGCAAAAAAAAAGTCACTTAGCCCAACATCCAGGCCACACTACTGTACCTCATCACATTCCAGCACTTAGAAACAATATGTGTTAAGTGTTATATAAATGTTATATATTATCACTGTTCTAATTATAATTATTTCATGTCATGTACATTTAGTTTATCTTCTTTCCATGTGGCCTAATTATCAATTTGTCTAATATTCACTTTATCGACTTGTCAACTTCTCTAATGATTCCCTAGGTTAATACCTATTTGGGTGAACTTGTAGTTTCATATAATATTCATTTAGTACCATTATCACTATGAACATGGCGGACGAAGAAAGCGGACAAAATAAACAACCTCTCTTTCTACCTTTCACAATGGTTCTGGTAGTCAAAAGCACATCCCTTCACAGCTATTATGTTTAATCATGTAGTTCCAGGTGAATATGCACGTGACACCTGTTCCACATATTTTAGCAGTGAAGAGATGTTCTTTTGACTACCAGAACCACTGTGAAGGGTAAAATGAGGGGTTGTTTATTTTGTCCGCTTTCTTTGTCTGTCATGTTCATAGTGTGTATAATTTCTTTGGTCTTGTATCCATTTGATCTTACAATGCACGGCTGGAAAGGGCCACAAGAACAGAATATTGGATTGAATCTTCCTTGGAAGGAATGGCAGTAGTCCGGTCATTAGACCAAGTGATAACAAGACTATATATTGGATATTAGAAAACGAATAATAAGACCACATGAACAACAAATAAAAAATAGAAATTAAAAAAATATTAGACCTGTTGGATAACTGGAAAGACTTTGTAAAGAAAATAA
This sequence comes from Echinometra lucunter, assembly GCA_029962745.1. NCBI lineage: Eukaryota > Metazoa > Echinodermata > Echinoidea > Camarodonta > Echinometridae > Echinometra > Echinometra lucunter. Next base: position 3,419,596 of record CM057160.1, on the reverse strand, counting down.
ATAATCGGACTTTGTAAGCTTGGTACTACACAAATATTCACTAACCATTAATATAAATAGGGAAGGACAGATGTATGAATAATACAGTTTTCATATAGAGTTAGATTGGATTTCAAAATGGTATTTGATTTCCAAAAAGAAGGCCATTTGAAGATACAAGGGAACCAATCACCGAGATATATTTCACTCTTTATTTTTGTGGTCACATGCCAGTGGACTAGATTCAAAATATTGCCTGAAAATATTATTTGTGTTTGTGGATATTGCCATTTTAAATACATTCTATATATAGTGGAAAGTCACTTTTGACTAAACTAATAATCATCGCAATATGCAAGCAAACGTTTTGATATCAAATCATATTTTTTTCCCCTCGTGTCATCTACTGGTAATCCTTTATAGGTACATAGGCTGTTAGAGTTTTAATTTTCACACGATGTTAAGAAATTATCTTATTCTGGTGAAAATGGATCACTTTCAAGTGGGCTTTCGAAGTTCTTGTAGTGCTAAAAATTGCTTTTTTTCCATTATACCAGATCAAAGTGCAAAAATGTTGTAACTTGCAGTCTTCCTGGATCAACAAGGTATCATCATCATGAGAACTTGTAGGCATATGTGATGTATAACCTTCGGAAGATGAGAATGATAATGATGAAACTGAAGATGCTCATTGTTAGAATGGGGCACATTATCCCTTGAAGTCCTCTTTCCTCCGATGGAGGAGGGCTCCGTCTACTCGAGCTTTGTTGGTTAGAAGGGGGAGATGAATCAGACCTAGTGGTGGGTACATTAGTTCTCTGTCTCACCCCCTCGTTATTTGAACTGTTACTAGTAGCTGATAATTGGCTCACAGGTGGTGAAGGTGACGTCTGATTACCCCCTGATGGTTCGGTGCTGTTTGTCTCTGCCGCCACCTGAGGCTGGGCATTTCCGACTTCCGATGGCTGTGGAGGTGTCGGTTGATTTTGGTTGGCCATACCAAATGGCACCTGACCTGGCATCATAAAGTTTGGTGGTAGAGGCATAAAAGGGGGCTGCACTGGACCCGTTCCCATCGGGGGGTTCATCATATTAAAGGGGTTTGGTGGAAGGGGAGCAGGCACTTGGTTGTTGGCTGGACCTGGAGGGGGTGGTGATGATTCTGATGTACTTGAAGGCTTCTTCTCCTCTTTCTGTAAAAATCCAATAACAGGGTGGCAATGATGGATGGTAGTAAGACATCGATGACAAGGGATGAATTGTATGTGCATACAATAAATTTGACAAAATGAATCGAGTACTAATTGATTGTAGTTCAAGTAAAATAATTGATTTACACCTTTTTTTTTTTTTGCCTGCTCTCTCAGGAAAGAAAATAACTGCCCTAAAATTCTTTACAAGAAGTAAAGCATAGTGAGGAAGATACTGCTATCCATTTTGGAAAGGAAATTACTCAAACAATGGAAAAATAACCCTGGTGTCGTTGTGACTAGAGGGCTGACCCAAAAGGAATTATATACAATGATCAGAACAATTTCTTTCCACACCTTCAAAATTTTCAACATGCCTTCTGTAAACTTCAACGTGCCTTTTGTAAACTCACACAGCACATTTAAATCCATACATATATCAGAAAATTTATGTGTCACATCCCTTTCATATCTAATGTAAAGCAATGCCCTCAAGGATGATTAAGTTACATTTATTTTCCATTCCGATACCTTGAACTGAATCTGAGCAGCGAGTTCTGCAGCTTCTTTCTGCATTGCTGCTGACTTGGCTGTAACTGGAGGGAGTATGGTACGGTTTGGTGTTCCACAAGTCTCACACTTCCACTCTTGTGATCTACATAGAAATTATAATCAAAATAACTTTATCAGATACACACAAAAATGCAGTTACTATAATTAACTATATTCTACTTCACTTGAAAGGAGCATAAGTTGTAGAAAAGGTTGAAAAATAAATTGTGATGTCCTTTCTGTTAATGCTAAGTTTGGAGGAACATCAAGGAAGAAAAGTCCCCTGAAAGGGATTGTCCTCACATGCCTTCATATTCAAAACATGAGAAGAAATGGTCTAAGTGTTTGGGACAAACATTCATGCCACATTTTTGTGTGGTCCCATTTACTCTTTTCTGTGTGCCATCCATGTGCTTTCCTGCAACACCGAGTCAATTTTCCAGTAATATTGATATTCCAAATCTTAGAGCATGCAACAATGCTTATGTACTACATAATCAACCTTGCATAAATTGTATAAATATTATTCATAACCTATGTAGAGAAAGCCCAGGTATATATACACAAGTTCCTTCTGCCCTAAAAGTACACACATAGACTATTTTCAGATAAAAGGAACAGCATTCTTACTTTCTGGCAAGCACTTTTCTCTCATCAGGTGTGTAGTCTAATGAGCCTATAGCACCCTCGCCCTTTGTTGGCATGAAACCTATGATGGCCAGGAGTACTGTGCGAACTAAAAAGATAAGAGATCATATTTTACATTATATGACACCTAGATAGATCCCTGTCATTTGATTGGTTGTTTGATATTCATCATTTGTCCCATTGCACTATGACGTCATCAATCGTGCAAAAGTGGCTCCATTTACCGTGCAATTTTGGATCCATACGATTTGCTCCATTGCACGCTGGCCGAGAGCCCGGCACACTACGTACGTAAAACGCTTGCGTTTGCAATGTGCACCACGAACAGCGCGCTAGCGTATAGCGCTATTGATTTATTGCGATTTGATCTATTTTTAGGTGTCATATAAAACAAATAATGAATGTTTTTTCATTCGTGCAATGGACAGAATATTTCATTTGGTGAAAGATGAAATTATTGATCCATTCAACGCGGCTGCGCCTCGTTGAATGGATCATTTCATCTTTCACCTCATGAAATATTCTGTCCATTGCACTCATAAACATTCATTATCTGTATAATAACAATAACATCATTTTTCATTGAAGGTGCACTCTAGAGCTGCCCTACTACACACAGGAATACTCACATGTACACACCATATCACAGAGCATACCTTTCATTGAAAATCTTGTCTGATTATTGTCATAGGTCATTTATGACGGAGATCCTTACTTTACTATAGTCAGAACTTAGCATTAACAGGTGCCCGGGGCACAGGGTCACCCAAATTTATGTCAGCAGTCCCAAGATTTCAAAATCGCAACTTGGGGCTCATGCATATGGACAGTAAAGAATTCAAATCCAAATTCCCCAAGATGGAAATTTGGAGCCTACAAAAGTAGCAAAATGCTGCAATTTCAAATAAGTGAATTGGTAATGTGACTGAGCAGCAGATCCATATACATGACAATATTGTATCTTGGGGAATCCCATTAATTTTCTCCACACATATATTTCTTTCATGCATGAGCAAATTTTTTTTTTTTTTTTTTCTGGGTGGTTGTGGTTGTGGTGGGGGGGGGGGGGGGGTGTGGTGGTGGTTTAGGGGCCGATGGATAGGAAGAGGCGAGTGAAACTGATAAATGCATACTTACTGCTCCACGATGGTTGCCATGTTTCAGGGTGATGACCAGAGATGGAAAGACAGATTTTAGTTCCAACTTCAAACCTTCCTGTAGGCTGATAAACAACATGAACACACCAGTAATAAAACTGATGTTTGGTGCATGCATGTATTGATTTTTTTTTCTGAACCAAAGCTTTAAGAACAGTATGTACATGTATGACAGAAAGCTAGGAACAACTAAGGAAAAAATGAACAAAACAAGAAATTAAGTTTGAAAAGATCGAAGAAGTTATATGCTTTCATTTTTCGCATTGAAAAGATGGTCGCTTACCAAGTACATATTTATCAAGATAAAAAAGAAAGAAAAAAGTGAATAGAGCTTATCACAAGAGCAAAAGACATATCTGAAACATGATTGTATGCTTGGTGTTATCAGAAGAACTTATAGGAAATCATGACTACTCACTGTCAGAAGCATGATACTAGGTGGTTTCATGGGGTACTCTGGCGGGAGTGTGATACGACCATGGTACACACCCTTGGAAAAATCAGAGTCTGGAGGGCCTCGTACTGTGAAGTGCCACTCAAATAGGTTGTCCTGTTAGTGGACAGATTGAAAAACAACAACAACAACAACAACAACAAAAGAATAAGTGACCATCCATGACACCAAGGAGGGGTACAGATCATGATGATTCATTCAAAATCACAATTATAAACACTATTTTTGTGGCAGCATTATTCATGGAATGATGCACGTATTACAATGTTTTCATAATAAATCCATGCACCAGCCAGTCAAAGCCACAGTAACATGTGTCCACTTCCTTAGTTGGCTTTCATAATATAGAAATTGTTTAGTTAAACACATTGGTTAACATTGTTATGATTTAAAAAAATCTTGTTTTGTTACTTGAAAATGGGATAAACATAAGGGTTATAGTGTAAAAATACCAGTCTGAAAGTTTCAAAGTATAATATCTACAGGAAGTATTTTTAAAACAAAAATGTGAACCAATGTTTGAAAAATATCCGAGGGTTGGTTGCACAGAATAGACATAAGGAGTGCCCATGCGCGTATGACTCACCTTACCGTACTGTGTGTATTGGCGTATTACGCGGCGGGAAGCACATAACGGCATTTTCAAATTCAAGCAAAGTGGTCCTCTTAGTGACTGTCTCGTGAGACGAAGGATAATAAAATCGCCGTTTGCGTCTAACCTACACTTTTTCATTCCAAATTATGGTTGGTTACAGGGGTTTTGAGTACAAATACAAGTACCCATACACATGTTTCATCTTAGTTTGAGAATTTTTTAAATAAGCTACTCACAAAGTTAGCCAATGCCTTTAAGCACTAAAGTACATGTACAAAAAAATGACTTACTTCTAGTGGCTGAGCAAAGTATTGCTCTGTCGGCTCCTTCAATTCCTGAGCTTCCTTCATCAGCCGTTTGACAGCTTTGGAGAAAAAAACACAACAAAATGAGGAGAATTACCTCATAGTTTCAATGAAAATAGTAATCACATCCAGTGCAGCAAACATGAATACCAAAGAAGAGCAATGAACATGTATACTGGTGAATATGATTTGATTTTGATGTAGACCCTATAACACATATTTCATAGATGGCAGCCCTAACTCACACAGGGGAATGTTAATATGGTGAGCTTTGCAAATTTATATGGAATTGTGGATGCCACCCTCTTTAGTTGAGCATAGAAAACACAACAATATTCAACAAATTCTTGGAAAATATTTGCTTTTTACACCCTAGGATGGGATGAAATATCCTATTTCCATCCCATGCTTCAACTGGATCTCAATTATCTTGATCATGTGAGCGTTTAAAAATATTTCTTTGATCACTGCTGTTGCTCCTCTGTCCAACTTGCATGGTATTTGACAGAGAACACTACTTCCCTATTGTCAGTAATTTCCACCGTATAGGCCTACATACATGTAGGTGCAAGGTTATCTCATGATAATCTGGTATTCGTGTAAGTGACCCTAACTGTCCCAGCCTCTAAAGTAATCAACAGTTTAAAGAAAACGTGTTCTTACAGAGTTTGCAAAAGAAAAAAAAACAAAAAAACAAAAAACAAAATCAACACTACAAAAATAAACAACAAAAGAAAATCCCAAACAACTTCAAACAAACAAATAAACAATAAACAAAAATAACAGCAAAGTATAACAAAGAAAGTTTGACAGAAATCTAACACAGAATTTAAAAAGTTTAAAGTTTTCTTTTCAAGTCTGAAATCACAGCATGGGAGAGATTGATTAAGATAACTTGGGCCTTGGGGCCTGGCCTGGAAACACTAACATAGGATTGTGGGGGGGGGGGGGGGGGGGGTCGTGAGTCCAGACGCTTAACAAAAACAGTACAGGATACTGGAGACCATTTCCTATTTGGGAGATCATCTCTGACTTATGTCAACATGTTTGGTACTATTTGGTAGCTTATTTGGGAGAATGGAAGACAGTCTCCCATTTAGGAGACCAATTTTCTTTTCATTTGCGGCAAATGGATTACTGGATGGATTAATGAAAATGTGATAAGCAGATTCCTAATGAAAAATTACCCCTTTTCATCGTCAACTTCACAAATCCAACGTCTACTATTGTTTTCATAACATTTTTATGATCCACACACAAAATAAATGGGCTTCTGATTTCAGGGAGGAAAAAATTTGGCTGAGAAAAAGGGCCTTATTGTTGGTGTTGTTTCTATTGTCCTATTGTTCAGGTAGTCTCTGATAATGGAGACTTTGAATTACAGTACAAGAAAAAAGAAAGTATATTGCCGTTTTTCGTTTTCCGTTGGGAAAAAGATCCCAACGGAAAATTCGTTGTAATTCGTTGGTACACAATCCCCATAGAAAAAGTGTTGGGTCCGTCTGTCGGACTCTACAACGATTTTAACAGCCTTTATGGACTCAATCCAACGAATTTAACAAACTTAATGGACTTAATGGACTTATCGCAATTCTGAAAGCATAAAATTCGTTTGAAATTCGTTGGAAATTCGTTGGAATTTCGTTTGGAATTTCGTTTGAAATTCGTTGTAAAACTCTTCGACGGAGACATTTTACGTCCTTTTTTTTTAGTCGGCTAGCTGTTACACGTAGCTAGCGTGCATAACAGACATTTGGTGCTGCATGCCGCGCGGCGGCTAGGCTCGCGCTCGGCGCGGCGTGAAGTACATGTATGGCAGAGTAACCTAACTTCGCGCAAGTCCAAACTTCGCGCACAGGGCCGTATCTCAAAAACTAGAAAAGATTGTGAAAAACCGGTAGCATCAAAGGAAAGAGCACCCTAAAATTACTCTGTAAGTTACTTTCCTTTTGAAATTAGAGAAGGAATTTTGAAATTATGAATGAAAAATCGGCAAATTAGGCAGCGTTTTGCGTTCGTTCTGACAAAAACTGGACTTGTCAACTAGGGTCTAGAATTCCTCTTTTCGAGAGACGATGTCATCAAAATTGTAAGTAAAATGTGGTATCGAATTATTCAGTGGAATTTTGCCTTCTTAATAATGCAATTATCTTACCTTTTATGGTCTCTATTTTGTATTAATCACTTGAAAATTGGCGTGCGCGAAGGTAGGTCTCGTTATTTTTGTAACACTTTTCCAGGTCCAGAGCGGTGCGATACGACATTGCTTCAATTTTGATTTGTTGCATTACTGTCTGCATTCTGGTAAAATTGTTTTTGGAGATAGTTGACAATGTACATGTAACATCCAGATAGGCCTCCTTATAATCATAAATAAATTTCAAATTTTACTAATAAAAAGAAACAGAGGAGAAAATGCAGATAAAATAGGAGGAACGGGACAGAAGGGGGGGGGGCGGTTGAGGAGAGGCCAGGGACTTGCAATTACGTATATAATTTGCTCATTAAATGTTGGCCCTACAATGTCTGCACAAATGCCTGGCGCCCATCTGCAATGATCTGCATGTAGAGCAAGTGATTTTATTATGCATTTTGATTCTTTTTGACAATACTAAAAATGAATTCTTTCTCCACTGATCATAAATGAATTGTATTTTGTACGGTCGTTCTGGCCTGTTGTCAGTTCAAAAGTAGTAATTTTCTTTTTCTTGGTGATTGTAATTTATTTTCTTTTCCCTTTTCCCACAGATAAATGTACATATCATGACCTAGGGACCATGTTGAGAGTGAAGTTGATGCGCGATGACCCACACTACTGAGAGAGAGAACTCAATATAATTTATACAGGGCTGTAATCATGTAATCATGAATTTCTCTTCCTCTTTGATGATAGAGACAGTGTATCGCTATGGGGAAAAAATGGGGAGAGGAAAACTTGCTACAAGTCTGATTCATAATTCAGGCCTTGTTTCCCATTCTCAACCTCTCTTATCATCTCAATTTATTTTCTGGCTGGCCAAGACCGAATTTGTTTATGAACAGGAGATAACGTTTCGATAAACGCCACCAAAAATCTGTAAACACAATGCCTGTGTACTGTGCACGTGGCCTGGCCTGGGAGCTTGATCTAGCTGGGGTCACTAGTCTTTATTTCTAGTAATTATTCACATACTATTTATCCTAATAAACTTCTTTATTACAGTTTTGATGTATTTTCATTCATATGAATGTCGAATCCAATTCAGACAACTGTGTCACTTGCTCAAATTTCTTATTACAATATTTGCCTAAATAACATGTCTCTAAAAATGCTTACATACATTTGAAAGGTTTAGAAGACAAGACTACACATTCACGCTTCGTTCAGATCACGATACACATTCACTGCACTGCACAATGTCTGTTATCGGGCGGGAAAGTGATAAGCGTATGGCATTGTCCTAAAATTTGCATACGCAATGTGGGTTGTTCTATTTCATTCAGGGGGGTGAAGCTTTCGGAGTTCATTGATTTTGCATTATGTATAAATCAAAACATGATTGCATGTACATACCTATTCATTTTTCACGTAAATAAATTCGAATAATACAACAATCCATTCTATAATTCTACATTTTTAAGATCATTCTTTTGACGTAATTGTCTGATCCCCTTGTGAGAAATAAACTCTGCCGTCTGGACTTTTTGGTGGATTGGAGATTCCATGATCGTATGGGGGTGAAATATGCAATAGATTTGGAAAATGAATGGACAATAATGATATATTGCACTATATAGAAAAGAGCAGAGTGATAAGATGTTTGAATTATTCCATTCTATTGACAAGACACAGGCTATGGTCTGTTCTTTTTGCCAATTACTATCCAACCAGCGATGTTGTGAGAACTTGGATCGTTACAATATACAGTGTATCAAACGAATCAAACGAATTTAACCAATTTAATGCTTTCTTAATTGACGCCCGATCCTCCTGCTGGAAATATACTGGCTAAAGTCTGTTCTTTTTGCCAAATTACTATCCAATCAGCGACGTTGTAAGAACTTGGATCGTTTCAATATATCAAACGAATTTAACCAATTTAATGCTTTCTTAATTGACCCCCGATCCTCATACTGGAAATAGACTGGCTAAGGTCTGTTCTTTTTACCAATTACTAGCCAATCAGCGACGTTGTAAGAACTTGGATCGTTACAATATATCAAACGAATTTAACCAATTTAACGCTTTCTTAACTGACGCCCGATCCTCATACTGGAAATAGACTGGCAAAGGTTTGTTCTTTTTGCCAAATTACTATCCAATCAGCGACGTTGTAAGAACTTGGATCGTTTCAATATATCAAACGAATTTAACCAATTTAATGCTTTCTTAATTGACCCCCGATCCTCATACTGGAAATAGACTGGCTAAGGTCTGTTCTTTTTACCAATTACTAGCCAATCAGCGACGTTGTAAGAACTTGGATCGTTACAATATATCAAACGAATTTAACCAATTTAACGCTTTCTTAACTGATGCCCGATCCTCCTGCTGGAAATATACTGGCTAAAGTCTGTTCTTTTTGCCAAATTACTATCCAATCAGCGACGTTGTAAGAACTTGGATCGTTTCAATATATCAAACGAATTTAACCAATTTAACGCTTTCTTAATTGACGCCCGATCCTCATACTGGAAATAGACTGGCTAAGGTCTGTTCTTTTGCCAATTACTAGCCAATCAGCGACGTTGTAAGAACTTGGGTCGTTACAATATATCAAACGAATTTAACCAATTTAATGCTTTCTTGACACCCGATCCTCATACTGGAAATAGACTGGAAATTCATTAAATCTAATAAAACCGTTGATGGCCCCATCATTATTAGAAATCATGGTGCCCGGTGAGGCGCGGACAAGGCATGTTGCATTGTTTTTGTGAAAAAGTTGAGTGAGATAAGGGTGCCACTAAAAGGGAGAGAATTATCAAGGTGAATCTACCTCGGGAGGAGAAAGGAGAAGATAGAATGGAGGAGAGAGAGAGAGAGAGAGAGAGAGAGAGAGAGAGTGAGAGAGAGAGAGAGAGAGAGAAGCAACCACATAAGCAAATGTGGCAATCGGTTTGAGCTTTTTTTTTTCTCAAATAAAATTGATTGCCGAATAAAGGAATTGGAAGCGAGGGGTCGTTTCACATCTTTGTCTTCGTCAGGGTCAAGAAGAACATGTTATTTACGAAGAATTCCCGAGATATCGCGATCGCAAAATTCGATGTCGTATCGCACCGCTCTGGACCTGGAAAAGTGTTACAAAAATAACGAGACCTAACTTCGCGCACGCCAATTTTCAAGTGATTAATACAAAATAGAGATCCATAAAAGGTAAGATAATTGCATTACTAGGAAGACAAAATGCCTCTGAATAATTTGATACCACATTTTACAATTTTGATGAGATCGTCTCTCGAAAAGAGGAATTCTAGACCCTTGTCGACAAGTCCAGTTTTTGTCAGAACGAACGCAAAACGCTGCCAAATTTGCCGATTTTTCATTCATAATTTCAAAATTCCTTCTATAATTTCAAAAGGAAAGTAACTTACAGGGTGATTTTAGGGTGCTCTTTCCGTTGGTGCTACCAGTTTTTCACAATCTTTTCTAGTTTTTTAGATATGGTCCTGTGCGCGAAGTTTGGACCTGCGCGAAGTTGGGTCGCTCTGCCATACATGTAAGAAATGCGTGTGTACCATACCCTGATTTTGACGCGACGCGTTGCATGCATTTGATGGAGCTTGGCCATGTACTGGCAGGGTGCGTTGCTTTTTTTTAGGATCCGCTAGATTCATTGGGGTCTCATCATTCACGATAAGTTTTGTCCAGAAAAGTTTCAAACGAATTCAATAGATTTAATGCTTTCTTGCCGACCGATCTTCGTTTTTGAAATTCATTAAATTCATTAAATTCATTAAATTCGTTGGTACCGACCCAACCAATTTTCAGGAAATAAAGAACCGTTGCAATTCGTTGTAACGAACTTGCCAACGGAAAATTCGTTGTGACCCGTTATTTGCGTTGGTTTTTGTATACTTTCTTTTTTCTTGTACTGTAAAGACTTGCATTGTCTCCCAAATCAGCCCTGCACTTCTACTGAAAAAATAAAATGAAGCCTTCTCTTACGTCTTAGACTTAATCCGTCTTTGCATTCTGCAAAACTATTTATTAAAAGGCAGTGTATACAGCCACACACGTGTGTCTTTACCTTACGGCCACATGTGTGTGGTTGTATCCACAGCATCAACATGAGGATATAGCCACACTCGTCTGAATTCCCACTTGAAGTCTGTGCCGCGACAGCTAGCTATATCGCTAGTGTGCATGCGCACTGCACAAGCGATGGCATGTGTTGCGACTTGCAAAACTTGAATGCATGAAGGTTTTATCTCTCGATTTCACTTATTATACAAAAAGTATTGGCATAATCATGTTTCAGGCCCCACTTAATTAATGCATGGTGAGTGGGGCTGATGCCCACATACATCATGATCGATTATCTCTCCTGACCTAACTTAGACCACAGCTAACTAGGACAGAAATAGAAGACGACAGACTTTCACAATTTTTTGAAAAGAATGTGTTGATCGATCATCACGTTTAATCATCATTATCTCCTTTTAAAACTCTCTTATATATACACTCATGTTAACGGCCCCACCAAACGCAATTCAAATATGATTAATACAGTACGGGGCTGATGAGCACAGTATATATACTCGTGTTTACGGCCCCACCAAACGGGATCCAAACGTGATTAACACAGCAGGGGGGCTGATGCCCATCAGCCCCATTGCCGTGATAATCAATTCATAATCCCATTTGGTGGGGCCGTAAACACGAGTATATATTAGGGAGTGGTCAATCGAGTAATGTTAAAAATGTGAAAATGTAAAAATGAGTTTCATGATCGATCAACTATTGAACGAATAATAAAATGTAGGCCTGATACTTCGTGGGGTAATCAGCCCCACATTCAAACTATATTAGAGGTGGGGCCTGAAACATGATATTGCCAAAGTATTTTCACTTCATTCTCACCTGGTCAGCGAGCAGGTGACAATATAGTAACAATATTGTTTGTATTTCAGTGAATTTCAAGAGATAAAACCTTCGTGACGATCCAAGTTTTGGGGTTTGGCAACACACCGTCGCATGAATTTACACATCGCTTGTGCAGTGCATACATACACACTAGCGATGGCTGTCACAGCGCAGAGTATAAGTGGGAATTCAGACAAGTGTAGCTGTATCGATGCTGTGGATACAACCACACGGGTGTGGCCTCAAGCTAGACACACGGCGTGTGGTTGTACATGTTGTATACACTGCCTTATTAAAAGGCAGTGTATACAGCCACACGCGTGTGTCTTTACCTTACGGCCACACGCGTGTGGTTGTATCCACAGCATCGATATGAGGATACAGCCACACTTGTCTGAATTCCCACTTGAAGTCTGTGCCGCGACAGCTATCGCTAGTGTGTACTGCACTGCACAAGCGATGTGTATTCATGCGATGGTATGTGTTGCGACTTGCAAAACTTGGATCGTCACGAAGGTTTTATCTCTCGATTTCACTTATTATACAAACAATATTTTCACTTCATTCTCACCTGTTCAGCAAGCAGGTGACAATATAGCACAATATTGTTTGTATTTCAGTGAATTTCAAGAGATAAAACCTTCGTGACGATCCAAGTTTTGGGGTTTGGCAACACGGACACACCGCTTGTGCAGTGCATACATACACACTGGCGATAGCTGTAGCGGCGCAGAGTATAAGTGGGAATTCAGTTGAGTGTGGTTGTATCCTCATGTCGATGCTTTGGATACAACCACACGCGTGTGGCCGTAAGCCACACGCGTGTGGCTATATACACTGCCTTATTAAAAAGCACTAATCATCATCAATATTTGTTCTTTATAATATTGTCTAACACAAGTGTTAGAAAATTTAAGGAATATTGCTGGTAAACTTCTTTAAAATGGCTGTTTTAAATCGACTGTCTGGATACACAACATCTGGGTTACTCAGTCATGACATGTTTCTACGTGTATGTCCATGAACCAAACAGGATTATAGATATGTGGGACCGATATGATCAATGATAGGAGAAAAATGCAAAAAATTCTCATTGTAAGTGTAACACTTACCTGGGCTCCTTCTTGAGTATGTAGCATGCATGGTGTTAAGTATTTCACAAAATATGGCTCAATGAATTCATGAAAATACTCTTCTGAGAACGGATTTATAGTAAAGCGACGTGGCGTTATCTCGTTCATGAATCACCGTGAACTACTTCGTGGTATTCTACCATACGTCGCGATCTTTGATTGGTGGGGATAGCTTACATGATTCTTTATTGACCAACCAGCGGTGATTTTAGACTCTAACTAAGGACTGCAGTTTTAAAGGGTCAAATGCCAACAAACAACAACAAACCACACGTGCGTTTCATAGATCTTTTCTGCGCTGACTGTGACTATGTGTATTAGGAAGCTGTAACTTGTTACTTAATTGTAAGCAGGGACGAAAAATGTTATCACACGTTTCCAGGCGAATGTCTCTTTTTCTGGAAGTGAGACACTTCAGAGAAATTGCCACCAGAGGAAAGAAGACAAAACAGAAACTGGTAATGCCTAAGGCTAACAGTTAGAGGCTAACGTTAGAACTTAGACCATGCATGTCATGCATGTACATGTAACATTAGACCCTAAGGCTAAGCTAGCCTAAGCCTTGGCTAAAGTATGGTCATGATCCTGATGATGGTTGGTTACTAATATGGATGTTGTTACTTGTTAGGGTCTAACTTTACATGCTAACTAATTTTTTTTTTATGATAATGAGGATGATGATATTCATATTGATAATGATGTGATGATGCTGATAATGATGTCAATGATATAATGATGATGATGGTGATGATGATGGTGATGATGATGATGATGATGATGATGATGATGATGATTACCGGTATTGCTGGATGCTTAATCTAAGCTAAGGGAGCCTAAGACGAAAAACCAATCAAAACCAATTTCACTTGGTATTCAGCTGGTTTCAGTTGGTATGGTAGCTCTACTATTCATCGACCACCTTTTTTTTTTAAACCAACCACCTTCACGCAATGCTTTCCTGCGCATGAAATAAAAAGGTACGCGTGGAACTTGGCGCAATACCCCACAGTAATCAACAGGCTATCGAAACCAAAGTCCAAGAGAAATTAGGATGAAATAACAGAATTTAATTATTTTTCAAAAAACTTTGATAATGAAAATGATAAATACGTGCTTGATCAATACAGAGGAGAGGACAGGCGGTTGTTTAAATAATGAGCTCACACAGGCGCCGAGTGAAAAAAAATCTCATGCGTTTGTCGCCGAGATTTCCGTGCGTGTCGTACGAGTCAACAATCTGAACATGAGATGTTAATTTGCTGCATTTTCTGCACAAGTGAGACGAAATTAAGGGAAAACCAACGAATATTTTCTGAGATAGGACGTAACCAATTAAAGGCGGTCAATGAGTAGTAGGTCCAACCATACCAGTGGGTCTTAACAGGTTTCAATTGGTCAAAATGCGATACCTGTTGACATCCTATTCCTACCAGCCATGGGGTCAATTGGTCCCAATTGATCCAATGGGATTTTAATGGGACAGACAGTTGGTTTCGATTGATATCATTGGGTCAAATTCACTAACCAGAATTTTTGGTGTAATAGGCCTACACTGATCATGCTATATAAGAAATTATTATTATTATTATTATTATTATTATTATTATGAATTATTATTATTATTATTATTATCATTATTGTTATTATCATCATTCTTCTTCTTATTATTATTATTATTATCATTATTATTATTATTTTTTATTATTATTATTATTATTATTATTATTATCATTATTATTATTATTATTATCATCATTATCATTATTATTATTATTATTATTATTATTATTATTATTATTATTATTATCATCATTATCATTATTATTATTATTATTATTATTATTATTATTATTATTATTATTATTATTATTATTATTGTTATTATTAATTGTTATTACTATTATTATTTTCATCATCATCATCATCATCATCTGCACCATCATTGTTTTGATATATGCTTTATTTATGCCTGCGTGGTTAATCAGTCTTTTCAATTACCATGGATATAACAAGTTACAAACCTCTGGCTATGAATTAGTATAACACTCAAGGGAAGAAGATTATAGATTCAGAGCTGAAAAAAATTGATCTACATCATATGCATAGACAAATTAATTTCTTTTTTCTTCAAATGTATAGAAAAAAGAGAAGATGCTTTATACAAAAATCACTGAATGGTTTAGGAAATGGGGAATATGAAAGATTTGTCAGACAGCTGTAGTACACTTTGTAGACATTTTTAAATGTTTCATAAGTAATTCCTTGGCTTGGCAAGGTTTAGCAGTCTTTAAATCCATTTATGAATGGAATTATTTCAGGGCTAAATTGATCAGCTTTTCTTCTTTGAATTGGCAGCACCAGTCTTTTTCTGTTAATTCAATTGCTACATGTTTCAAGGTCATGTATCTGTAATGAAAATAGGTTGGTGGAAGTTGATAAGTTTTCCAACCAAACAGTGATCTTGAACTTTCCATCATTATGCCAATTTAAGGATTTTGGTGCTTATTTACCTTTAAAAGAATTTCACCATCAAACAACAAATACTGCTGCAATAAAACATGCCACATTATGTGAAGAATATTTTAGCTCTTTCTGCTCGTGTATTTGGAATGTTTTTAGGGCTCTGCATCAAAAGTATGTGGGCCTAACCCATAGAGATACATACTAATTAGGCTAGAGTGCGCACTCGCATTTGACGCGTATGCAAAGGCTCTGTGATCGCATGGAGCATAGTCCGCCATTATCATGTCGGGCAACAGATGCCTTGGGTTGCGTGGAGATCAATGAGTCCCCCCACGATCTCGCCATCACAGACGTATTTAGTTTGCGTTAAGCGGATAAGAGCAAAGAAAAGAGCAGCACGTCACCGTGATTAAAGGCTAACTAGTGAGATACACACAGATTAAGAACATGTGGAATCAACAAGAGACCATGCTATCTGCTACACTTTTCTCATGATTTAGACTTTTATTGCCGTGATGAATGCCTGTTTATATGCTGGTCATGTAGCGTGTAAAGCGACTTTTTCCCGACATAATAATGGCGGCCGCGCTACATGTTATCACAGCGATTTAGCCAAGTGCGCACTCTAGCCTTATTAGCATATATCTCTATGGCCTAACCACACTTGTGGACCCTCTGTCACAAAAACTAAATTAGATTATGTGCTAATTACTCTTCGTTTCCTCTAATGCGCAGTCATATGGAAAACATAAGAATGACCCAACGGAGCTTGCCCTGAAGCATTTTGACCAAAACTACCATCCACTATTTGGAGATGAATGGCCATCTATTCGCCTGGCATTGCTCTCCATGCAGAGCTCAGGGGCACTCCTCAACAATTACAGTGATGTAGAAGACACAGTGGATAGGCTGCACTCAATAGGGGTAGAAGACTTTGTGCAACCTCTTGCCGGTAATGTTAGACTCCTCGCAACGGAGAGGGAAACAGGATCCCAGAAACCGAGCAACTGGCAGGAGGTTGCCCCTGAAAGTTGTGGGAACCCAGGAAGCAGAGGGGTAGAGCAGTCCAGTGATGATTCAGGAAGAGAGAGAATGGATGATGTTACCTTGGCACGGAAGCTACAGGAGAGAGAGATGTTGGTGAGAGCAAGAGAGGAAGAAGAATTGGAGGAGGGAGGAGTCTTTGGAGGAGGGCAGCTGGAAAAGAGAGACTCTGGACAGCCCACAAAACCATGGTGGGATGGTAGATACATTGTTGCCCCTGGCTACGAGCACAGAATGGACCTTATGCAGCAGCTTGAGCTAGAGGAAGGGGGTCTCAGTGAGCTGACATCTGATACCTCCTGCATTCACTCAATCAAAGTTGTTGATGTTGAACTTGAGATAAGCCCCCATTTAAGATGCTTTGTGCAAAGGGGCCCTTCCAAGAGGTTACCACCAGCGAAAAGGGGCAGTGAGTTTACGCAGCTTCAGTATTATATTATAGACCCGGCTTCTGTCCTCCCGGTGTTGGCGATGGATCTTAAAACAGATGATGTTGTCTTGGATCTATGTGCTGGACCAGGAGGGAAGTCTCTTGCAATACTACAGACCATGCTGATTAGTGAGTTCCTTTACAGAATTTGTGTATGTTGTCTCTTTTTCTGAACTTGCACAAGACGGTGTTCCTAGGCTTATTAGTCTTTCATATGACAATTTTTAACAGATAACTATTTATCGATGTACCTGTATACAACTTTGAATTCATCTTCATGGGATAAAGTGGGTCATGGAAAGGAAATTGTTTGATTAAACATTAAAACATTTTTTATTAGAAATCCTATGGTAACACAAGGGCACTGTAGTCCAATTTTGTCACTAATTAACCAAGGCACAAAGCCATTATCTTACAAACAACGACAACAACAACAACAACAACAACAACAACAAAAAAACAGAGCAAACAAAATGTCACAAATTACTTTGCAAATTTTAATCTAGCATTTTTCTGGCCATCTCGTAGATTAATATGTCAACATATTAATGTTGACATCCTGTAGGTAAACACCGGTGCTTATGACATCTGAACAGACTGAACTATAGTATATAAAGTCACTATTTAACTTATCCTTTACTTCTAGACATGTTCATGTACACTTGAATATATTTGGTGGTACTTAATAACAGCACTGTAACATAAACTGATCATCTCTGTAGGTACCCTAACAGCCAATGAGAAAGTGCCATCCAGGAAACAACGTCTGCATGAAGTACTGGGGCTCTACCTACCAAGGAGTGTAAGGTCAAGTGGAGCTATCCGCGTGTCAGGTTTCAATGGGTGTGAATGGGGCCAGATAGAACCAACTGCTTATGATAAGGTACTTGTACAATTTAATGGATTGAAGGTTGAAACAATAGGATCATTCACAATACTGAAATCCAAGGCATTTATAAATAATGACATGTGCCCAGAGAAATCCACTTAATTTGTGTTGGGGGGGGGGGAGGTTTGGGGGGGAGGTTTGAGGGGAGGGGTGTACATGTAGAAGTGATTCAGAAGTGCAATTTTTGATCAATTATTGATTATGAAACGGGTAGGTATCTGAATTATACTATACCTGTGTCGTATGTGATTCATTTCAACATTAAAAGAAAGCCCAGTCTACGCAATCATAGACAAAGCCGCTTTGTCAGGAACAGTGATGTATATTAAAACAAAAAGAAGTTTGGGTTTGTACAAATTCTGTCGTAGATTCTCAATCCAATCACTACATGTACATTATCTTACAGGTCTGTCAGTTACCTATTATTCTACGGATTACATTTTTTACTTGTACTTTTGAGAGCACCAAAATGAATCAGCAAGATTTCCCCCACAGGTATTGGTAGATGTACCTTGCCTGACAGACCGGATATCTGCAACCCAGACAGATAACAATCTTTTCAAAGTGAGTCGATCTAGAGAGAGATGGGACCTACCTCAGCTTCAGACAGATCTCCTCTGGTAAGTTCAATTGTTATTTCTAGTCGTTACCTTGGTTTCATACCATCAGTGTTGTGGTTTGCATGGAGCCGCAAATTGCTCCTGCCTCTAGGTAGGGTGGAAGGGGGGGGGGATAGTGAGGAGTTCTGCTTTAACCAGATCTTTAAAGGGGGTACCCAATGCTGAAACAATGTTAGTTCATTTAAAAGAGCATGATTTTATTAGCAGAAAATCATTTGCCTCAAGTTTTTTAAAAAGTCGTGTTGCCAAGGAAACCCCCAAATGTGGTAAGATTTCAGGATATTTTTGACCCCTCAGCTGTGACCCAGTTTCAACTGGGTACCCACTTTGACGTCAAAATGACGTCAAAGTGGGTACCTTGTCGCACAATTCTAGCAAAATGCGCGCAAGGTATAATACATATTGTACAGTCTAGCGCGTAGCACAACTGCAATGCGCGAAGCTGGGTACCCACTTTTACGTTATACCTCATACTAAAATTCTTTGGTCAACTCTTGACTTTTTATGAGAAAATTAGCCAAAATGCATTGATTTCGGTTGAAAACTTCTTTGTCTTCAAGTGGCTTTATTTCTGTTATATTCCAGGGGGGGGGGGCACTGTCATTTCAAGGTGGACACCATGCTCATACATGGACTTTCAAAATTCAAAATGGACCCTAAACAAGTATTTTGTCATGTTTTCAGCACCCTAAACAAGTATTTTCAAATCAAGCTGTTTTAAAGTATACCTTTTTTTTCCAGATTTTTGCAGTTTTGATACCCTTTTCACTCTACACGTGTACATCTCCAGTCTGTGAAAAGCAACCCTTTTTACACGTTTTTGTGTATGAGCATGGTATCCATCTTGTAATGGCAGTGCCCCCCCCCCCCAGGGTTTATATTATTTATTTTATTTATTTATTAATTTCATTTCCAGGTGAGATATGACAGAGACAAGTACATAAAGAACACAAAGATAACAAAATTATAATTTATAATGCTAGATTTCTCATGGAACATATTTGCATTACCCTTCACAGTGCCATTAGCTGTTAAAATTTCAATATTTTATCTACATTTAATTTCAGTCTGAGGGAAACATATTTCTCTTCTAGGATTCAAAATAACCTTAAACTTATGATTTGGGAAATTTGATGGCACTTTTTTTCATCTTCATATGCATTGAACAAACCAAAAGCTTGCTCAATGTAATACAGTGGAAACTCGGTAGAAAGAGATCTGATATAACAATATTCCCTGATATACATGTAACAAGGTAATATTCCGGTCCCAGCTCTTTATATTCTATTGTTTTTTTAGACCTGATAAACAGAATTCCTTCTATAACAAGGTAATTTTGATGGTCCCAAGGACCTTGTTCTACTGAGTTTCCACTATGTAACACTGTAAGCTAAAATCACTGTATTAAAAAAAGTCTCCATTTCTTCCATTTTGTTTAAACCAGTGCTGGTCTTCAGGCTGTCAAACCCGGAGGGACGGTTGTTTACTCCACGTGTACCATGTCACCCCTACAAAACGATGGAGTAGTCGGCAATGCCGTAGCTAAATGCCAAGAGGAATTGGACATCAGTGCAAGTGTCGCTGATCTGTCACCTTTCGCAAGTGCCTATGGGGAAGTTTTCAGCTTCTTTCCAAACTGTCGATACGGGCAGCTTGTTGTGCCCAGAATATCAGCCAATTATGGACCAATGTATTTCAGTCGATTAATAAGGACTCAGTAGCAATGTGGTTTTCCATTTTGTATTATCTTTTCAGTGCATATGTAGCCATCCAGTATGAAGAAAAGAATACTCATTGCTAGTGTTACTTACAGTTCACCAACAAGGAAAATACAAGAATACACACTAGCTGATGATAAAAGACAATGAATTCTTAATCCACTTTATTCAACTCCACATGAAAGTGTAACAGTGAATTTATGTGATGCAAAACATAACAATGATCATAATGTTGGATTATCTTACCTGAGGATCCAAAAAGCTGAGTACTACTACTACAACAATGTTGGCTTTAATAAAGCTCTCTTGATAAAGTGCTCAAGAATTACAGCAATTTCTACCTACTGGGTCAAGATTACGGCCCTACTTTGGCAAAAGGAAGCACGTGACCATGATTTTCATGCAAATCGACACTTGTATTGATTTGACTATTTGAGACATGCTTCACATAAATGATAAAGCCATTAGTCACAAATTTGATCCATTTCTGGAAATATTTTGGTGATAAAAAGAAGCAAGTGTACAGAACTGCCTGAACAATTTTAGTAAAAGGAAGCAAGTTACCGCAAACAACATAAATTCTGATCGCGCATATCCATGTCGAAGGGCCTTATCAAAACAAAACAATTTCCTTCATTTGTGGCATTGTCCAATGCTTCCTTTTGTCAGAGTTGGGTGGAATAGCTGATACAGATTAACCCTTTCATGACAGGAATTATTTAAAGCCTAATTTGATCAGCTTTTATTCTTCAAATTGGCAACACCAAAATTTTTTATTTTAGTGCTACATTTTTCTTATAAAACATTCATGTATCTGAAATGAATATAAATTGACAGAAATTATGATGAGAAGTCAAAAAGTTGCCAATTTGCAGGGGGAAACGATGAATTTTAAACTTTCTATCACATTGCCAATTCAAGGATTTTATGCTTATTTTCCTTTGAAAAATTTTCAGCATCAAACAACGAATATTGACGCAACCAAAATGGGCACAGAATTTTTTGCTCTTTCTGCTCATGTATTTGGTATAATTTTTAGGGCTGTGCATCAGAAGTTATTAGGTCAAACCACAAATGTCTCTGTCACGAATGGGTTAACATCTTTCCAAAGGACATGTAATTTCTTCACTTGCATGAGACCTGTAACACTTCAACATTGCCTACAGGTAGTAAGGACAGTACATTATATTTCTTGACAATACTAATCTACAGTTTAATATGGCATAATGAAATAAGATATTAAAGTGATATCATCTTGAAGTGCATATTTTTACCCAATATGTGTCATTAGAGATCACCGCTTATCTCATTTTACCTATCATATTTTGAAAGCATTTGCAATTTGGGATCTGGTTTAAAGAGTGAAATGCATAACTTCTTGATAATACATTTTCCAAATGTCATATGAAATACAGATATGTATTTTTTATGAGCCTTCCAGTATCTGAAAGAGACCAAACAGGTGCCAATTGTAACAAGTTGTGACATCAGACAAAGAACTGCCATTGTCTCGTGGCCAATTAGTTATTTTTTTTTTACTAGATGGTTCTAAAAATACATGTATTCCGTAATTATAAATACCTGTAAACATGTACTTTTTTTATTTCTTTATTTCCATTTCTATCCTAATTTCTTCATGTTCATTTTTAATCCTAATTTATTTCACAATCTAGTTGTACTAAGGTCAGGAATCTGTCCAGTGGTGCTTGTGCTGAACCACAGATAATAGATAGTCTGTAAGCAGAATAATCCTTTACATTACAAAAAACGCTGCATGCTCCGGCGTTCAATGTAACAAATAAATTAACCAACAAATTCGAAATTTCTTCAGTGATATAAAAAATTATCAAGGCCGCAAGCCGAGATGGGAAGGTAATGGCACAAGAGCAATCCTGATTTTGGTGGTGAATATGTTATGATAGAAACAATATGCATGCAATACTTGTAAAACGTTGGTTACGTTCTCAAGCTTTCCTTCTTAAGGCCACCACACACTTTACGACCTAGAGGTCATATGACCTGACATCACACACTATGCGACCTGACCTTCAAGACATGCAACCTGCGCTCTTGACTTGCGCCATAGCAGCCACAAAAATGGAGGCTTAAAGGAATTTGCTGCATTTGTTACATTTTCTGTTGCTCCAAAGGCAATGCCAAAGTACAAATAATTCATCATGACTGGTTGAAAATTGTGTTGGGGCCCATGGCAGGCCATGACCAGTTGAAAAAATTCAACATGCTAAACCTCCCAAACTGGTCGTGTGACTTGGTGCTACGACCTGAAACTTGGGTGTGTGGTGACGTCATACCGTGGGTCTGGCAGTCATATGACCTCGGGTTGAGTAGTGTGCGATGGCCTTTATGATTCAGGCCCCACTGAACGTCCATACCTATCTTCTGAACCATATCCCTTCTATGTCCCAACTATGAAGATACTTGCACCACAATGACTGCCACGACACACCGTGGTTACGACATCCTATTGAGGATCATTCTGCTAATCTCTAAAGAACGGAGGGACAAAAATGAGAGAGAGAGAGGTGGCCATGAGTGCTTTATAGGCAGTGGACTATCTTCCCACTAGTCTTTGCTTCCTTTAGTCTCGACCAAGCTTTGACCGCCTCACTCTTCCTGCCTAGCTTTTCCAGGAGTACTGCATGTGTTTTCAAGGTGTCAATGTTATCTGCAGTACAATAGAGAGAGAAAGAGAGAGTGAGAAGTGAGAAAGGGAGAGAAGAAAATAGAAAAAGATAGCGAGAGAGAGAGAGAGAGAGAATATATCGGACATGGGCAGTTCATGGTGGTTCTGCTCGGGGGGGGGGGGGGGGGGGGGGGGGCAGGAGCAGGGCTCAGCTTCACTTGAATAACGTGAAAAATATTCAAAGCTGCAGATTAGAGTGTGGATGGGAGTGTTGTTATCTGTTCATGTGTCTGTTTCTATGGTGCTTCAATCAATACTCAAATTTCAAATACCATATGATATTTCAGAGTAATTGTTTCATAGAACTTGGTATTTACAGTTTATTAAAATTTCTTTCTCATTAAAAGGAAATAAGTTATCTAAATGTCGGTGGCAAACAATTAATTTTAAAAATATGCAAAATAAAGTGTCATACCTGGACAGCAGTGCAGGCTCATCAAGATGGCTTTCAGTGAATCATTAAGCTGGCCCTGACTGACTAAAACAGATGCTTTGAAATGATAAGCAGAGGATTTCAGGACTGCTATACGAGTTGTCTTTTTGTCTGGCAGAGAGCTCTCTCTATCATCAGACATTGTGATACAATCAGAATCTGCACATGAGAGAGAAGAAAAGATGTTATTCTTTTCTTTTAATATACCTTAATGTTGACACTTGGATAAAAAAATATGTTTACACTGAGAGACTTTTGAACAACTAATCCATCAATATTTCTTGTCTAAAATAATGCTAAACAATTTCTTACATACATTCTTATTTACATACAAGTAAAATCTGTTGGGATGTTGATTTCATAGTCAAATACAGGATGCAATGATGTACTTACTTAATTGCAAAAAATATCAGTGTTGTGCCAGGTTTTGTTCCATTTTTGATTTTTGCATCTGCACCATTTGTGAAATTTGTGAATGATTCAAGCAGAAGTTTCTGATTTTACAGCACCTGATTCAATCTTCCTCCTTTTGGCCATGCTTCCATCCTCAATGCCTGCATCCTCCTCCATCTTCTCATCAACCTGGCTACCATCCTTGGAACTTGTTTGCAGAATCTCTAGAGAAAGGTCGACTTCAGTGATGGCTGCTCTCCCATCACCTTGCTTGAACAAGCATTGGGCTTGAAGGATCAAGGCATGAGCTGTGTAGGTCACTTCCTCTTCAAGTTTTTCACTCCTCCTGCCATCATTCTCATCTTTGCCATCATCCA
This sequence comes from Echinometra lucunter, assembly GCA_029962745.1. Taxonomy (NCBI): domain Eukaryota; kingdom Metazoa; phylum Echinodermata; class Echinoidea; order Camarodonta; family Echinometridae; genus Echinometra; species Echinometra lucunter. Next base: position 3,395,446 of record CM057160.1, on the reverse strand, counting down.
TGTCACTTTCAAATGTTCTTGAGGAATCATCTTTGATGTCTGTGTTCTCACTCTGCTCTCTCTGTCTCTTTTTACCACCTGCTGTCTTCTGAGACATGAGATGTTCTTCAGAATGAATGCCCTTATGAAGATGACCAGCATCCCCACCATATCCAACCCTTCGCATCTCACTACGCCCAAGGATGTCACTTCTACCAGGACCACTGCTGCTGCCTGGTATATCCTCATGACACAAAGCCCTACCACTTGCACTCTCTCGGGTGGCCTCGTGTGAATTCCTCTCCAGCTTGGAGCATTCTTCCAAAGAGAGCTTAGCATATGGCACCAAGAAAGGGTACCTGTTGGATCTTCTCTGGGTTTCCCCTTCACTCTCCGGAGTGGGTATTTCAAGACTGGGGGCATCCACATGATGGAGGAGCTTTGATTTGGATAGGAGTTTGTCACATATGGCTAAAGCTTCCTCTGTCCTGTCAGCTTTCAGAAGAGATGTGGCAGCATCCAAGTAGATGGTTTGCAGAGAAGGAAGAAGCATATTTCTCCCACAGCCATCTTCATCCTAAAATGATAAAGATAATTTAAAAAGTATTACTGTAAAGAACTTCTTATAATGACAAAATATCTGTGACAGGCAAGAATAATCGTATGGAATATATTATCTAGGGTGCACTTCTGATCCAATTAAAATAAAATCATTGTCAAACATGATAAGTAAAATTATATTTCTGCATATTTCTTAGAATTATATCATTCATATTTCAAGAGTTAAATATTTAAAAAAAAGGAAATCACAAACAAAAATGAAAACAAAAAATACTAACTTACAACTGCCACAGAGCTGGTTTCCAGAATAGACAGTAAATCTAGAAACCTCTCGGCTGCCTCCTCAATCCTGTAGGTGAAGAAAAAATGTATGACTATGGTTACATCTGTGGAAGACGAAAATGACAAGGAGGACGATTACACATACACAATGTAATCATTTTAAGTGGTGCGGCACTATAAAGCTTATTTGGCACAGATAATGACAGATTACCTGATTACCAGATGGAATGTTTTTATTTTTCTGATCTGATTTCAATTTTTTAAATCAATTTCCGTAACTACTTTATAAGTGACAATGAGAGATTCTTATGAAAATATCTTAAGTGACCCTCCACCACAAAATGACCAATAAGCTGGATGTTTTTGTTTTTCTTAGATTTTAACCCCAATTGTATGTGAACCAACCAAACCCTTTGAAATTTTACTGACAATTTCAGCAAGTCAGATGGTCCAATGACTAGAAAATGAGCTCTAAAGGAGAGTGACAAATGGAGCATGCAAATCCATTTCCTATTTTCTGTAGCACAAAAGAGGTGGAATCAAAACTAAAAAATATCACTATGAAGGACTGATTGGTTATGGGGGAAATCTGGCATACATGTACCTTTCAAATATAATCCTCTTCTGCTCTCAATTTTGAATGTCAGGCAGTTCATAATCTGTTTTAGTTATTCTCAGTTGACACACATTTTTCTCAATGTTCCTTAAAAGTGTTACTTCAAATATTAAAAAAAAAAAATACTACATGTACATCCTATTGCACCCTCATTTTGTCAGATAGTAAGACTAAATAGATGAACTTTCATAAAAATAGGAGGAAAAAATGATATTCCACCCTAAACCATCTATTTCATCTGTTTATGCTTAAACTCACATCATCAATACCAATTGAAATACATATTGACACAATGAAAAAAACAAAAAGGTTGATTTCAATGGCTTAATGGGGACCCATTGTTTCACTTTCCATGTACTCCCAATTGCCAATTGGTATTCCATGGGGGCAATGGGGACCTATTTGTTTTAATGGGTCAATTTGTATTTCAATTGGTATTCAATTATTCACATAATGTGCGTGTTTGTTTTTACAATTTCTTATTTGCAGTTTTGTGACAGAGGTTCACTTATAATAACACAATAATATCTGAAGAAATATCAGCAAACACAGTACATATAACTAGACTGCCAAGATGCTCAGAGAATGCAACAACTTCAATGATGGACAAACATGTAGACACAGACACTCACCGATTGAGGTCCAAGTTGCGTCTAGCTAGAGTGTAGAGGGCTGTTACATGACTAATAGCTTGTACTGGATGAATAGACCCTTCCTTGGCCCTCGCAGCTGGAACTAGTACCACCATCGGCCATGCTGGACCAGAACTGGTATCAGCACCATCTTCATCACCTTCATTCACATCGGTGCTTGGGTCCACTGCCTGTCAGCAGATTGAAAAGTAGATGAATGTGACTGCCCCTCTGTCATAATTTTTGCTACATTTCCTCTGACTGCAAAGCACTTAAATTCAAATTCACAAGAGAGGTTTTTTTAAACCAAGGTTAACCTTAAAGCATCATTCCCTTTTGTTCAATGGGCAGGCAGTATATGCATATAGTTATACACAATTATTCACACTTATTTCTCCCACTACACAGGTTGAAACCATGGGTCACACCAAATGGTTAAAAGACACCTCTTTCATGAACTCAGGCCATTATTTCCACCTGTAAGGTAATTTCACCCTATGACCTTTGATCTCTTGAACTTATAATCTACTCAGTTCTTTCTGCACATACTTGATTCAAGATTGATCAAAATCTCTTTGATCTGTCTCGAGTCTTTGCATGGATATATAAAATTTTTCAGATTTCTTACACATATAGATCTATATTATTCTATGACATATGACCCTTGGCCTTTATATCTGTACCCCACATTCAAGTGAATTTAATTGCAAACACACTGGCCATATGCAAATATTACCTACAACAAACAAAATTATCAAGCACTTAGGATTATCATTCATTTGTATTTTTGTTGTTGTTGTTTTATTTTTCAGGGAAGAAAAGCAGCTGTTTTCATCAAAACTTTTGCTATAACAATGGCAAACTTTGAAACAATGCCATGTAAAACACACAAAAGTTAACTGACAAACATTGAGATATACATACTGACCTTTTCCAATAGCTGGAGAGATTCCATTTCTGCTTCTTCCTCCCTTAGATCTCTATAAATAACAGATACATTGAAGAGGGAGGGTGGTGAAATGATGGAGCTAGCTGTCAGGGCTCTTCTCAACTGTTGTAGAGCCATGTGAGGTTTGCCCTAGTAGGAAGAGAACACAGATTACTCTACATGAATACGGTACATCATGCCAGTGCATGACATCACACACAAAAAAGCTTATTGTATTGCAACGACATAAATTTGTGTGCATGATTCCAGGCACTGACATGTGATGTTGTCATCAACTTGCTTTTCATATGCACAAAATTCACTTCATGGAAATTGTCGGCATTGTTGTCATGACACGTCTTCTCGTGTATTACAGGTTCCAACCACACCCTCTTGTGGCAGTATACTGCCAACCTTCAAATTTGCTATTACTCTCCTAAACAACCTGCCAGAGATGTCATAATGCAATTTGCATACATCAATTCAGAGCAATAAATATGTTGGTGTATACTTCCAATTTTTAAACTTGCTTTGGTCCTTTTACATCACTCCATAGATATATGCCACAAGTTAGCAAACCCTGCAGAAAGAGTACCACAGGCACCACGGTATTTTGATGAAATTACTATCAAAATCATTAAATTACCATCAGATTACCATGATTTGATGGTAATTTTGTCAAAATTACCCTGGATGGTACTTTTACAAGGGAAGTTCTGCCAAGGAGCTTGGCCATAACATGTCGGTGTATACTTCCAATTTTTAAACTTCCTTCGGTCCTTGACTCCTTTCACATCATTCCCTAGATTGCCACAGGTTAAAAAAGTTCTGCCAAGGAGCCTTGCCATACATGAGGGTACAGCTAAACTCCAGACTTACCATCTGTCTCAGGCAACACCCTATCAGATTGTAGATTTGGCTTGAGATGCCATCTTGACTGATTATCTCTAACAGTTTTTTACAGGTTTCCACAGCATGGATGTAGTTACCATCGTAATACAGACTGTAAGCTGAAAAAGAAAAAGTACAAACATGCAGTAATTTATCTATTCATTTTTTCATTTGTGAGTCAAAAGAAAACAAAGATTGAGGTTGAGACAAGTTGTGTCCAACAAGAGAAAAAAGATACTAAAATGTTAAGACCATCAAATAGCCCTTTCACCAGTACACACACAAAAAATACTAAGGCCCTGTCCTTTGAAAGATCGGACAATTCCATCCTACTACTTCAATCTTATATTTAGATGTTCCTTCTACTAATAATCATGTTACTAGCACATGTAGTAACTCCTTTCTATTGTTCTTAACTATGCAATATTATGATGACCAGTCCACCTTGATTTGATGTTTTCCTTTCCTATTTCTTCTTTATACCATACTAAGTTCTCCAAGTCTCTCTTTCTACCACTCTAAATCATCCCATCAAATTCTTTTCTCCATACACCTCACAGTTTCTCCTAAACCATTTCCAAGAACTGTAACTGATGTTCTATAACAACATTTCACATTTACACATACACTGTACCAGGACACATATGTGAGGAGCATGAAACACACAGTTAATGCACTCTGCCCAAATGACACTATGTACTAGGACCGGATCCAGCATTTTTCAAAGGGGAGGGGGGGGGGGGGGGGGTTGGGGAGGGCCGGTCGGCTTTTTTAGGTGTCTATTCTACCCCCCAAATTTACTGACAAGCAAAAAAAAAAAAAGTCCTCGCTTTTCAAAAGGGGGGGCTGCTGGTTTTCAAAATGGAGGGGGGGGGGGGGGCACGGAGACAGCTCTATAGTCCATACCTTTCATGTATTGCACTTGATCTTGTAGTTCACTAGGGATGGAATGCAAATCTCTGTTGATGACATCTACACACTTAATCCATTCTTTAGCTTGAATCAAAGCACATATCCTCAGGTAGATTATGGTGCCTCTCAATTTGGTAGTTAGACCTTTAGAAATACAATGCAATTCATCAATTCACAGGTTTGTAAATATATAGAGTAATTATGATCAACAGCTGAAAATCATGCTATCATGGCTTTTTCTATGTAAAAATTTCATTTACCATAAATTGGAAAACAGTCAGGTTGTCACTGTAGGTTCCTGAACAGGGCCCTGTTTCATAAAACTTAATATCAGTAACAACTGCCACATTGCTATGACAAATTTGCTCTCAGCCAATCAGATGCAAGGATTTCACTAGCTTATAACAGTTATTGCAACTTGTTATGCAAAACAAGTTTTATGAAACGGAGCCCAGATGAAATAAATGACTGACAGGAGACGACTGATATGAGTAATACATATATCTAGTGGCAGATCATTCACATGATAATGTGAATGATCACTGTAAACTCAGTGACTGCTAAATTCTCTCATTCTCATATACTTTATACGGGAGCTACCCACATCCTGTAGCCAATGGATTAATCCATTGAGCGTGATTTGATTTCAGTTTAATACACATCTTCCATAGACCCCAGCCCGGATTATCTCGCACTTAATGTTTAACAGATTAAATCTGTATCGTGACATCAATGCAGATTTGATGGCTAAGATCTACACCTCTCTTACCCGAGTTCTCTGTTGTTCCCTGTTTGAGATGAGAAGCATCTTGTCCTTGCACGCTGCTTCCATCCTTCTGAAAATTTAGAGATAAATATAAAAAGATAGTTAAGCTAAAGAGAGAAGGAAAAAATTTTCTATGAGCTACAGAACAAATCTACAATAATCAGAATAATGGAATTTTGATGCATCTTATAACCACACTGGGTGTGTATGTTGCACAAGAATGAAAAAATGTTGCTTCAACATGTTTTTTGGATCTCATTCCGGTGAGACTGTAATTTGTTGTTCTCTTGTCATATATTTGTATTTGTATGTGCTGTGGTACTAATTGTATTGAGTGCTCCTGAATATTATATATTATCATTACCATTATTTTGAATTTCCTTTGAAAACATTCCCTCTTACCTCACTGCCTGCATCTAGAATCAGTTCTGCATACTTCAACGGGGCTTCAACTGACTGCCGCTGCAGCAGACAGCATGATATCCAAACAGAAACCAGTAGGATGACTTCATATCTGACGTTGTCTGGAGCTAATTGTAAACAGAGGTGAAAAGTTAAATGTATAAAGAGCTTAAAATAATCTCTGGTAGATGTACATGTGACAGAAGCAACCTTGCTTCTTAGGGACCCTCACCATTATTACCTTCATGTTGTTGTTTTAAGTTGTATCTTTCATGTTATGTTATGTTTTTTGTATTTGCATATTCTGATGTTTTTAATGGTCAAATAAATGCAAATGCAATGCAAGCAGAAGGGGGGGGGGTGAGGAGGATACATTTACAGAAATGCTCCTCCACACAACCTTCCTCTAGCTTAATGATCTTGTTCAGGGGTGGATCTTGGGGGGGGGGGGGGACAAATCGGCCGCACCCCCCCTCTAAAGTAAAATTTTATGGTGAAGTAGAATGAAAATGCAGAGGACCCTTTTTTCGGGGGAAAACAGACACATGAAAAAGCCGACCTCCCCCTCCCCCCTTTTGAAAAATTCTGGATCCAGCCCTGTTGTTAGTGCCATATACCAGAAAAAAATATCTTTTTTTAATTTTGGAAAAAAAATTCAGAAAAATAGTATGATATTACAAAAGCAAAGTAAGATCTGTCCTTATTTCAGAACTTAAGAAACTTTAAAGAAATGAAGAAAGAAAATGCATGGCCCACCCCTGCAAAGTACAGGAGGCCTCAGCTGTCCGTAAACTAAGTATGGTGTCTTCTCATAAATGACTAATACATGTACTTATAAGTTGCTAACAATGCAGACGGGAAATTAATGTTAATACTGGTAGCTCTTTTTAGATAAAAAATAATTAACAATCATAAAAACTTGTGAAAAGCTGGAAGCAATTCCAAAAGTAGCCAACAAATGGTTGCATGTACCTGATGATCTTCCATAAATCTTCTGAAGAATGGTTGTGATGTCATCTTCCTGTGGAGCATCCTCTCCATACAAAAACCTGAAGACTGGATGGATGAATAGATAGAAACAGAATCTAAAGAATCCATTCAGAATTTCAAGAGCAAAATATGAATTCTGTGGTCAATAGGAAGCAATAAACCTATATATATATATATATATATATATATATATGAAGTATAGTTTCAATCTAAGCTGATACTGGTTGAAGCTAAGAAAGGTCCCAGAGAAAGGTACCTGATACTAATTTCCAAATGCCTCAAGCTTTACCGGTAATCACATCATTGATACTGCACTATCATATCTAAACTTGACATAATTTAAACCATTAGAACAAATTCTGACAGTAATAAGCTTAAATTTTCATAAAATGATTGTTTGTGTCTTCTTTGTTGTGTAGATTTCTTGAGTATTTATAATTTTTACTCTGTATCTTTGTGGGGGAGGGGTATCATGCTGTCATAACACTGCAAATATATGTAAGACTTAAAGGGTAAGCTACATAAAACCTACCTCTCCCAAAAGCCTGTTTAATGATCATCTGAGTTTTCACTCCCACATTGTCTGATCCATATTGTGTTGTGTTTCTTAGAAGGTGAATAACTTGCTTGCATGTTGCAGTCAAAGTTTCTTGGAGGTGTTGCCTTGTAAGTGGGAGTCCTACAAAGAATTAGAAAAAGGAAATTTGTTAACCCTTGACCTGTCAAACACAATCTGATTTGAGTATAACATATGTTTTCCACAGACCCCAGCCTGAGTTATCTCTGGCTTAGTGTTCAAAGGGTTAATTATGCAGTATGGCAAATAAGTTTGGGTAGGTACACTTTATGTCAACATCAAGGTAACATCAAGGTAAATCAAGGTAGATCAAGAATGAGATTTATTAACCCATTGACTACTGAATTCTCAAATTCCCATAGGTTTAACACAGGGACAACCCGGTTCCAGTAGGCAATGGGTTAAGGCTGGGGAACAAATCTTACACAGATATGTTTGTACTGAATTTGCTGGTTTCTTCCTTCTCCCACAGAAACATTCACATAGTCTAATACTACTACTAATAAAAATGGATGACCTTTACAGCCAAATATAACCTAACATTCAAACCACAAATTAACAGTTCATCTTTTAAAACAATGTTGTAAGGCACAATAGAGAATCGATGCATTTGAAATCATCTAAGCTTAGTTTTTCAACACATATTTTCTGTGGCATTCACCTTTACATTTTCAAAGACTTACAAGTTACCTTAGCAAATCATAGTTGCTTGAAAAGATACACAAAATGCATACACTGTACTTGGGGTGTTCCAAAAAGTGTTGTCAGTGATTTTTTTTTTTACTAACAAATTTGCTTTCAGCCAATCAGATGCAATGATTTCAGTAGCACATCACAGTTGAGGGTAAAAATCACTGACAAAACACTTGATGAAACGCTCCCCTGTTGTCTCTATTCATGCCACTCAGTTATGCTAAACAACATAAAAGCAACAGAAGAATCGTCTAGCACAGAAAATAACTGGCAAGACTTTTTACAAACAACAGATTGCCATTAAATTCATGTATCATCAATTACTGCTATAAAATCTTAACATTGTGTTTCTTTGTTATTCTTACCCCAAAGTTGAGTCAAAGCTTCATCTTCAGCTTTCTTGTTCTATGTATGAAAAAAAAAAAGAATAAGTAAACTAAAATTACCTTTTGAACTGGAATTCGGCAGCACTCAACTTTGTAAAATAGAAAGAGATTTATTATTATCTCAATATCCAATTATGACTTTGCATCTCTCAAAATTGCTTCCAATTTAATTTTGCAAAAGGGCTCTCTAGTATGACTTATTCCACCAAACAACCTTGTGAAGTGAGCGTTACACTGAAATCCTAATCCTAAATAATCTAAGGCAGGAAACAAAAATAAAATTAATCCTAAGCTAAGGCCATAGGCCGGCCAAAGATCAAAACAGCAATGTGCATTTCAAGATTCCAAAAAGCCATTTAGTACATAAATCTGTCCATTCAACAAAATACAACAACCCTCAACTTCAATGAACTTATTAGTATTATATTAGTAGTAGTGAAGGTACATTTCATCAAAACCATTTATAGAAACAAAACAAAACAACAACATGCAAAGAGAAAGGTCAGTAGATCGAGTGCATGCATGTGCATTCTACTACTACTAGTCTACTGTACATAACTCTTTCTCTTACATGCATGCACTGTCATTGAGTGTATCGCAATGACAAGTCACAAATGACCCCCCCCCCCCCCCACAAAGCAAAACAAAACAAAAACAAAAACAAAACATTCCTTTATAAATTAGATCTAACAGTTAACATGGTTAATTGTAAAAGTAAGACTAGAGAGTAGATCTGAGCTGTGACCCCCTTTTTCTTCATGTTCATTCATGTCATTCCTTTAAGTTTAGTAGTTTACCTGCATAAGATTCTGAAGCTGCTTCAATTTCTTGGCCTTCCCAAAGCAAGCTCGTACTAACGTCGCATCACAGAGCCAGACAATAAGGTCAAACGAGAGGTCTTCAGTAACAATCCGTCCACCAGAGTTCCGGGAGAAGTCACCTGTGGGAAACCGGCTCATTTTTTCCAGAGCACGTCGGGGTACGCTTACTGCTTTAAGTTTAAAGCTTTTATAACGTTGTAACTTAGCCAGGAATATTCTGATTACTTCTTCTCACGTTTTACTCAGTTATGAAAATATCCCTCTGGCATGTTGAAGCGCGTGGAATCAAAATAAAAGACAAGCCATCTCGCCATGCATCTCTTTAGATTGAAAGCCAGTGGTGAAAGCTCACACCGCATGCGTGCGAAAATTTTCGGTGATTTCCCCTAGCTGTCACATGATTTGTCACCTGATCAGTATGCAGAGCTAGAGCGCTTGTAACATGGTTTGGAGCACTAGCTAGCGCATAGCGCATAGCGCTTGCTACACAGTGACTGCAGCTTCAATACTGTACAGAGAAACACACCTATGTAGTTGTGGCTAAAACAAAAACTACGTGGGAAACTAAATTATTGTGGGCTATTTTCGGATTTCTGCAGTAATGAAACAAATGGATTTGCCCAATGTACTCTCAAAGCTCAGCCAAGGCCGAGGACAACAAAACACATCAGCAGCTGAGAAGTGAGAGAATAGGCATAATTTTGTACTTCACCTCAATTGTGTACCAACCTCTCTACCTGTGCTGTGATCTTAAAGCTGTGGTGACATCCTGAGCTTGAACAACACTATTGTATTATTAACGTTACTTGATATTCTACATTCGTTATTTGAGCATATAGTATACTCTTCAGCTGTCCAGAGAAAATGGCACAAACTTTATCTATGCGAGAGAAATATAAGACCAAGCACACGATGGTTTGTCTCCTTCGTGCAGTGATTGGCCGTATCACAACAGTAGAACTGCGAAACGAGTGCTCTGCAACTGGGTATGTGGACGATGTTGATGGATTCATGAATGTGACAATGTCCAAAGTGCTATTTGTCAATATGGACGGAGAGAAGATGCACATGGACTCGTTCTTCGTGCAGGCAAGCCTTGTTCGGTATGTGCAGATTCCTGATGATATCAACATGGTGAAAGCCATGAAGAAACAGCTGATGTTGATGAATCCCAGGAAAAAGCTTCCAGGTAGCATGTCCGGAGCTCGCAAGAAGCCACCACTGAAGCTTTGTGACTGAAGCAAGTGAGGTGAGCTCCGAGCAAATCCTCATCAACTTGGCAGATCTACATGATGATGCTGTGGTGTACTGACATAGATGACAGTTACGCTGAGTTACCTATGCAGAGCTGTTAAAATCCAAGAGGTTTTTTTTCATGGATCATTGCTTTTTAGCCTTTTTTCATATTATCAGCTCCTCAAAATTAGACACTAATTGCTGGCTTCCCGGATATTGAAACTCCCACTGAACATTTATTTGAAGCTGAGCATCTGAACCTGTAATACAGTGTGTTGTTTGCTTGCTGATTATGATTTTGTTTAATTGTTGTGTGTATTGTACTACATGAATGCATGACTGTGTACCCATAATTTCCCATTTTTGTGACAAACATTGTGTAATGTAATTTTGAGCTTTGATCCAAAAGCAGTATCATACAATCATTTTCAATACATTTTCTGATATTTCACTCAGGCTGAAACTAGAGAAATTACTTTGAACATTTATTTATTTATAGTGAATGCAATTCTCTAAAAGTCTAGCTTCATGGGTTAAAGACATTCTGGTAGACAGGATAAAGATCTACCATATGGCATGAAGATTGTTTGACAACAGCTCAACATAACCAATAGTTGACCGACTGCCACTGGTGACTTTTTTTTCGATGGAGAAAATTTTCAAGTTTTCTAAAGCTACTGAAAAATTCCTTTTAACATACCCGCTTTTTATAGAATTTGTGTTTAAAATTCAGATCTGGATTGTCTTACTTTTTCAATTTTTGTCAGATTTTGGAGATGATGCCTTGCATGTTTAAACATGGTCCTGACTTATAACCATATTACCTGGCCATTAATTTTCATTTGGCCTTGAGTAATAGCATTTTTGGTCAGTCTTTTGACAGTCTGATGTAGGCCTCGCCAATGACAAGGGTATAAAAAAAGTTATGTTACAATTTACTGTCCTGCATGTACATGTAGAGATTCTTTCTGAAGTATTCTTTCTGAATCTTTCATTAACATTGTTTGTGTCCACATTTGGAAAACATGTTCTTTTCCATCTGTGGTATTTTTCTTTGTTTCAAAGTAAATAACTTGATGACATGTCATTCTATATGGATGTACCTGTAGCTCCAGTTTTAAAAAAATGGATAGAAGTTAAACTGAGCATTTTTCTCAGTGTTCTTTGTTGTTGTTTTTTTCAATGTTGGACTAAATATTTATGAACAAGAAGGAGAGACAGGGGAGAAAGAGGGAGGGGGAGAGGGAGAGAGAGAGAGAGAGAGAGAGAGAGAGAGAATGACAGAAACAAACCTATATACATATTTAGAAAGAAAGAAAAAGAGAGAGGATTGAAAAGAAAAGAAGAAACCACAGAAAATAAAAAGACAGGGATACACCATGATAAAATGTGTGTGTACAGTGGAAACTCAGTATAACGAGGTCCTTGGGACCTTAAAAATTACCTTGTTATAGCAGGAATCCCATTACATTTTAGATCAAGTTTAAGAAACAATAAAATATAAAGAGCTTGGACCGGAATATTACCTTGTTATATCAGGGATACTGTTATATCAGATCTCTCTGTACTGAGTTTCCACTGTACTGAAGTGCATGTTTATGCCAACTCCCCCCCCCCCCCCCCACCCCTCTCTTTTCCCTTTCTTATACATGTGCATTGTCTTTTGTGTACAAGGTGTTGTTCGTACATTGAAATCATAAAAAGTAATTTCTACATTGAACCTCCATGTTGGTTATTATCTCCATCATCTTCCCTTGTAAATTTCTGTTTGTTATCCTTACATTCCTGGACACGATTCTTCATCTCTAATTGCCTCTTTTCTTTCCCCATCATGTTCATAATTTATGTCAACACCACCACTCGCTACTCCATGATACGTCAATATTTTATCTCCATCTCATTTTCTCCTTCTGTTGCTTCTTCTGTTACCACTTTTCCTCCCTCTTTACTCTCTCCCTCTCTCACTACCCTCCATCTCTCCTCCCTTTTCCTCTCTCTCCCCTCCCTCTCTCTCACCACCCTCCCTCTCCCCCCCCCTCCCCTCTCTCCCTCTCTTCTCTCTCTCACGCTTTCCCTTCTCTTTCCAATCTTGCACATATCTATTTTCAAAAATCAAGACAAGAAAACAAGCTTTTTATTGATACTCTTCTTTTATTTTGAATAGGAAACATACACTCGGTGTACACAATAAAATATAATACAATGTACATACTTTCCATGTTACAGTATCATAGATTTCTATTGAGATTCTTCAGAATCTTTCGTTTTTCATTAATTATTTTTTTCGTCTTTTTTTTTTCTTTCATTTTTTTTTTCTCCTATCCTACAGATCATATGCATACACATGTAGATGTACAAATCTTTCACAGATGGGCAAAGCATAAGGTATTGCAGTCATAAGATACATAGTTTAAAGGAGAATGCAACCCAGGCATCAGTGTGCTCTTAGTGAATACAGATGACCAAGAAGAGTAAACAGCGAAAGTTTGAGCAAAATCGGACAATCGGTTCAATTTTTGAAAAATTTTTTTGAAAGTTTCAGTAAATCCCTATTATGGGGATCCTTGAGTTCGCAACTTCGTGGACAACTCTCAATTCATTTTGTACATAATTTTTCAAAAAAATTGATTTATATGAAATTTTAAGTCAGGAATCAACATAATTCTTTCCAAAATGCTCGCAGAATTGATAAAGCCATATCATACTCAAACAACAGATCAAAAGAATTTTTATTTTTCTTGAAAATAAAGAAAATGTTCAATTTTGTGTACAAAATGAATGAAGAGTTGTCCACGATGACATCACAGATGCTGGCAAAGTTGCCAATTCAAGGATCCCATAATAAGGATTTACTTAAACTTTCAAAGTTCATAACTCTTGAACAGATTGTCCGATTTTCCTCAAACTTTCACTGTTTACTCTTCTTGTTCTTCATTCACTGGAAGCACACTGATGTCTGGCTTGCATTCTCCTTTAAGGCAGGAATTAAACCCATTGCCATTCTATAAGAAACTAGTTCAACTGCATAAGACTATCAAACTCGTACCAAAGAGATCTCTCTAACCTTGTCCAAGTTATGCACATTCTATCAAATATGCTTTTTTCCAAATCTTTTATCATATGATCTAGATGATATTGTACTATCTTTAAAATAGCAAGGAAATTACTACACAAATTGTTGACCACTGATAAGAACCAAGGCATTTACAAATAATTGATTTGGAATGCAAAAATGTCATTACTAATGACTACATGCACACTGAACTGACTAAAGGAAAGGGAAATAGTGATATGACAATACTTGCTAGTGAATACAAGCACATGTAGTACATTAACAAATTGAATCCTAAGCCTGAGATAACTCGGGCTGCGGTCAATGCAAAATGTGTGATAAAACCACATTGTGCTCAACAGGTTAAAGAAAACCAATCACCTAAAAAAAAAAAAAATGTTCTGGATGCAAAAGGTTCCGTGCCATTCTATTCAAAAAGAAGTTTGAATATTTCTTCTATAAATATATACTGTAACAGTCAAGTCTAATGCAGAAGAAACTTGTAAGAACACTATTAAAAAAAAAAAAAAATCCTCTAAAGCTTTTGCACAGAAAAGGGTGTGAAGAAATCTGTCGGACTTGAGTTCTGTCCAACTTCCGTTAACCGCTGGGGGGGGGTTCCCTTCATTTTCTTCATACTCCTTATTCACTAACCTTACAGAATGCATGGAAAAGTTTCATATTATATGTTGTTTTGTTGTGGGGGGGTTTTTTTTGGGGGGGGGGCTGTGCTTGTAATTTTCACATCATGCACAAGTTTGCAATGTCAACATATATTATGCTGGTACTCAATAAAACAAGGAATTTAGAGTAATAATGAAGCAATTTGTTTAAAAAGGATTTCCCAACCAAGTGCTCTTAACATTTAGAGCACTTCCATAATATCTTAGAACTACCAACACTTTACATGAACATAAATTAAATTTTACTAAATTTATAAAAGATTATTTCACTCTTTATATCACTTGATGCTGAACAGGACTGTAGAGAAGGGGAAGACGCATTGATTGAAAGAACACCAGGTACCAGCCCTAGCGATCCTGATGTAATCTGAAGCCAAAAGCTGGACAAACCTAGGAAATGAGAGATCAAAATTTCAAAATAGGCCACTTTTAGGAAGACACAAATTATAGATGATTCATCATTCATTATCATGAGCAGCAGAAGAAAGAGGGCTTTTCCTTTGAAAATAAAGAAGACAGGGCTTTTTTCTCTGATGTTCAAAGATTGGGCCGAGCACAATGCCCCAGTACAAGATCTCAGCCACGGAACAACAGTTACATGTAGCTGCATTTGAATGTTTACATGATGCACAAAACTGTATTTTTCAAAAACCGTAACACATTAAATCATATGGTAGACTCTCTAGGAGGAGTAGCAAGTTCTACGGAGGGGGCAATATGTAAATATGCCTTTATCAACAGGTCTCAGACTCGAGACAGTGATTGTGTGTCTTGTGTCTCGTCTCGGTCTCGGACGCTAATGTCTCGGTCTCGGCCTTGGTCTCGGCCTTGGTCTCGGCTGTTCTGGACACAAGTGTCTCTGTCTCGGTCTCTGTCTCGGAGATCATTGTCTCGGTCTTGGTCTCTGTCTCGTCTGAGACTGTCTCGGACCCAACACTGCTTCAGACTCACCTGTGATAATTTGAACCATTAAAAAATGAATACTTGATCAAAAGTCAAAGGTCAGATGTTGAAACCTAGTGACCTCATGCATTCTTTATGTGCTTCGATGAGGTCCCCACACTCTGCTTCTCCTTTCTCCATTATGCTGTGTATAGGATAAGGAAAAAAAAAAGATATGATGAAACTAGTCCTAACTACGAGTATATCACAACATTTGATCATTTAGGAAACTACTACCGAGTAAGAGGGTCTAAAACATCCACTTTTTAACATGAAAATAATTTTTGTTACAAACTTAGACATCTTCCAAGTAACTGCCAAACTATACATAAATTGATGATTGATTGTGCAATGTTGCAGACGAAAACAAAACACACGCAATATCTACTTCTTTTTTTTTTCCTGGTGAGTGACTGCAATTAACTACTAGCTGATTATTTTGTGACTTTGAAAGGTCAGCATTACACATTGCAGTAATATTTTCATTTGGTGGAGTCTTTGATTTTGAAATTCACAGTAAATCTCACCGTGAATTTCGTGAAAATGTCTAGATCGATGCGCATGAGCAAGATAGTCACCATTTTCAATCCGCATATCAAGGACCCCAGGACAATGTTTTTAATATCTTCTCTACAATAAATTTTAGGGTAAATTTTCTTTTTGGGAAATCAAATTTTTGGTCCCAAGTGTCAGTTAGGTTTGTATAATGGCCACAGCCCATAGTTACAAGGCTGGTAGTGTCATTGGCCCATAGGAAAGTGATTTTCCATGGGTTGTTTTGAAGTGGGGAAATGGCTACTACGTTAGCAAGATAAGAAAAAAATGCCAGGCTCCGTCATGTCCGTGGATCTGGAGAGTAAGTAGTGCTAGCATTTTTGTTTTGTTGTCTTTTTTTTACTCTCTAGGTAGGAGCCTCCAGGCTAGGATCATTGAACTGCATCATTGAACTGCCCACTGTTGAGCAGTTCAAGAGCCCTAGAAACCAACTAGTCAATGGCAGAGACTTTTTTACTAGCACAAACAGCACCTGTAGATATGAATTTGAAAAGCACTAAGCACAATTTGCAGCCACTGTTGGAAGCACCACACCACAAACCCCTCATCGAGTTGCTGAACAAGCTTTAATGAGAAGCAGCGTAGAAGTAGAAGTAGGATCCATTTCCATAGTCCATACTAACATGACCATTGTTGTTTCGGCCATATCGTGGTTTAGGAAACCACTCGTTCATTTTAAGCATGCACTTGTGTACAAAGAGAATGGAGGTGGAAATAGGAAACCAATGGCAATGCGTGTGACTGAATAAAGGCTAAGCGCTGCTGTACAAAGTGAACGGTGGTTTCCTAATTCACGATAATGCCAATATTTTCTACTATCATATTGAAACAGTGCAATACAATTCGCCCTCCTTCAACAGTTCATTCTGCCAGGCGGCAAGGGCAGCTCCAATGCACTGCGAAAACTTAACAGTTACACCGGCACTGCAGTGCACTCGACCTTGCTCACCGCCTCGCTCACCTCGCTCACCGGTCTCACCCGGCGCTCGGCCGACTTCTCTCGGTGCTCACACCCACAGCACGCACCGCGAGGAATGACCGGTTGTTTGTCTTTGTCGAAAACTTACCACGCATCCCGAACTTTCTTCGTTTCTGGACAAGCACAACATGGTTTCAATTTGGGCTTGGCATCCCCCTCTCCATTTGTAGGACCCTCAATTTCTTTCTTGTCAGGCATTTTTTAAAGCTTTTCACAGACTTTCGATGATGTAATGCGGTTTCACAGCAAATTACAAATATTGCATAATACATGTGGTGAAGCTAGCTGATCATTTGTAACCCGTCGCGTCGATGGTTAAGGTTCGTTTGGGACATGGCATGGTTCGGGTTCGGGCACGTCGCACAGAAGGGTTCTCATCGAAGGCAACCCATGCCAAATTCCCAAAATACCTGGAATTGCCAATTTAAAGGTGATGGTCGGCGAGCATCTAGCTCCCGGCCGTGCAAAGCTTCTGAAAGCTGTAAAGGATGACCCTGGAGTGTTGAAGGCCCCCCCCCGGGGGGGGGGGGGCACTCTATGTACAACACTGTAACCATGCGCGTGCACAAAAACGCGGAATAAGGGGTGTTTTTTCAGGCAGAGCACGGATCCGCGCGGATCCGCGATAAGGGTATCAAAATCGCCGATTTGAGAGAAAAAGGGGGTCTTTTCAGCGCTAAATCCGCGCTAAGGGTCATTTTTTGCATAATCTGAAGTGAAATGAAAATGTACCTAATTCACAGTGATTTTCCCCCTTTCCATCAATTTCCCCCAATTTTCACTGATTGTTCAATTTATTTACAGTCGCATCATTCATATTTTTGTGACATTGTACCCCCGGAGCGAGTGTAAACAAAATGGGTGTATATAGCTTTGACCTAGTCCTTGTTAAGGGTGCTTTTTAAGTCCAATGCTCTCAATCATTGTTAAAGGTATACGGAGAGAGAAAAATCCTAGTTTAAGGGTATGCGTTGAGAGAAAAATCCTAGTTAAGGGTATGCGTGGAGAGAAAAATCCTAGTTAAGAGTATACGTGGAGAGAAAAAATCCTAGTTAGGGGTATGCGTGGAGAGAAAAATCCTTGTTAAGGGTATGTGTGGAGAGAAAAATCCTAGTTAAGGGTATACGTGGAGAGAAAATCCTTGTTAAGGGTATGTGTGGAGAGAAAAATCCTAGTTAAGGGTATACGTGGAGAGAAAAATCCTTGTTAAGGGTATGTGTGAGAGAGAAAAATCCTAGTTAAGGGTATACGTGGAGAGAAAAATCCTAGTTAAGGGTATGCTGGAGAGAAAAATCCTAGTTAAGGGTATGCTGGAGAGAAAAAAATCCTAGTTAAGGGTATGCTGGAGAGAAAAATCCTAGTTAAGGGTATGCTGGAGAGAAAAAATCCTAGTTAAGGGTAGCTTTTTTGAGCTCCGCGAATCCTAGTTAAGGGTACTTTTTGAAAGGGTGTGCACGAGCATGGTTACAGTGTTGTACATAGAGTGGCCCCCCCGGGTGAAGGCCTGGATCACTGACGGGAGGGTGATATGTATTCTCAAGCGAGATGGCCCTGATGGACGGAAGCAGTCTATCAGTTCCCCGGATGACCTCTTCCGGTTGCTAGGCTGGAGCGAGGATCAACTGAAGAATTCTAGGCTTTTTTTGGAATTCTAGGACATTTCCGGCCCTCTTCTTCTAGACAAGAACTTGACCATATGCAGTATTAATGTCAATGGGATCCAGAGTAAATTAGAAGCAGGAGTCATTGATTTGATGTTGAGAGACTATTCAGTGATTTGTCTCCTTGAAACTAAGACTGATAGGCCTGATTTCTCTCACTCTTACTTTGACAATTATCAAAGCTATATTTTAGAGAAGACTGGTGTGGGTAGACATGGTGGTATTCATGGCATTTGTATTCTCATTCAAAAACCTATTTCATCTCATACATCCCGAATATTGGGTACTTTGTAAGTATTTATAATCTTTCATGTGGTTTTCACCAC
This sequence comes from Echinometra lucunter, assembly GCA_029962745.1. Taxonomy (NCBI): domain Eukaryota; kingdom Metazoa; phylum Echinodermata; class Echinoidea; order Camarodonta; family Echinometridae; genus Echinometra; species Echinometra lucunter. The sequence goes on along the minus strand of CM057160.1, from coordinate 3,376,576 downwards.
TTTTGAAGCATGCTTGCCACACTGTATGATACTGTAAATTCATGTTTAGCATAGCCTAGGTTTAGAACATCTTCATACCGTTATACATTTGTATTTTAGTGTTGTTGGTTTTTTTTTTTGTTTTTTTTTTTTGTTTTGTTTTTTGTTTTTTGTACACTGTATTCGGTATTTTTCTTCTGTATTATTATTATATGTTTGTATACATTATTTTCTTTTGTATCATTATCATGTCATGTAAATGTGTTGTACTCTCATACCCCAGAAGGGGGTCGTAAGAGTCAATAAATTCTATTCTATTCTATTCTATTCTATTCTATTCTATTCTAAAGAGTGCACATACCGCGCGCATTGTGCTAATACATTGCAGCGGGGTCAAGGGGGGGGGGGGGGGAAGGAGGGGGGGGGGGGGGAGGTGGGAGTTGGGGTTAGCCCTCTGCTTGATCAAAACTGCAATACCTTTGCTCCATGTTTGAGTAGAAGGGTACTGATTATTTTGAATGATATATATCATGCTTTCATTTACTGGTCATTCTTTGAAAGTCATAATTCCTTATGAAATTATTTGATGCATGAAGACACTCACATTTGAAATAAAGATGAGCATGAATTAAGAGGAGTGATTTGTAAAATCCATTAAATATATTTGATCATTACAAAACTAAACATATTTGATTACAAAACAAAACAAAACTATGATGATAATGATAATGGGGGAGCGATCTGGTGACGATGATGATTATGATGATGATGAAGATAAGGATTTCTGAAGGGTTTACTGATGAAAGTGTCGAAAAAACACGTACGGGTCGACTATGATGCTGTATAGCAACGATGATGATGAGGAGGAGGAGGATAATGTTGACAGTGATGATGATGGGTTAAGAAGAATGCGTTGATGGACAACTAATGATAAAATATAATTATCAATATAATATTATGGTGCAGGCTGATTTGAATTGTTGACAATGGTGCTAGAGGAATTTGGTTCAGTGCCATCTATTATTCCATCCTCTCAATTTCATGAGTGTTTATTTTGGGTCCGGTGGGGTTCTCGGGTATCACAGTACTTCTATCACAGGGTTCTTGCTCATATACATCTATAATTACATGCATGTATTCTGCTCTTTTTTTTTTCCAGATTATCTCAATCATTTGTAAATATTGTAATTTGTTTGTAATTTGGTTTGTTTCAATAAAAACCTAATTATATAAAAAAAATCTTTAGTAATTGCACCGTGCTGGCTGCTGTGATCCTTATCTTGCCCTATAAATCACCAATACCACCATCATAAATTTTCCTCAACATCAACATCATAATCATATCATCATCATCCTCATTATCCTCAACATCATCATTATGATCACCAAAATCATCTCATTATCACCATCATTATAATCATGATTATCATCATTATAATCATCATTATCATGATCATCACCACTACCACCATCATCATCATGTTTATCATCATTACCATCATCATGTTTATCATCATCCCTACCATCATCTGTACCATTCATCATGACGATCAGCACCACCATCATTTACACCAGAAAAAAATTCCAACATTAACATCATCATCACCACTACTTCCATAACCAAACCAATTGATTGGTCAATTTTAGAATATTTCATTTCATATAAATGTTATGTCCTCCTTTCAAACATGCTTACAATGCATGAAATTGTTCTAGAGTTTCCCTGTGCTGATACATAATGGAAAAAACAACAAACAAAAACACAAAGGAAATAATATATTCTTTGTAATAACCTTTATTTACATTTCATAGATACAAAATATTCTTCTAGATTTAGATTTACAAGCATGATACTTAACTAATACTACACAGCTCTCATATACATTGGCAATAAACTTCCTCATATCATTCATATATGAGTTCCACAGCCACACTTTTACAAGTGAAGAAACATCACTGACTTATTTCAACACTTAGAAGGAAAATTGCATGGAAACGGAAAAATAAAGGATATCAAATGTAAGTATAACCGCAACATCTTAATAGCAAATCTCTGTAGCTTTTTGAGGGTATACTTGAATGCTGGATCTACCTTTTAGGGGCTATCTCACTGAACAAGGAATGCTTGCAAACATAACAAATTTGGGGTTTTGTCAGGATTCGTGAAAGGTTCTAACATAAGTTCAAAATTTCTTTGCAACAAGAAAAATAATTTATGACAATTGAAATTGTTTGCAAACTTTTTTACAACCTTGTATGACCTTTTACTAACCTGGGCAGGATGAAACCCAACGATATGTTGGCAAGCATTCGCTGCTCAGTGAGATGCCCCCAATAGGCCGAGACACACACACTACATTCATTTATAATGAAGGTGATGGGAAAAAACATGGAAGTCACATGAGGACGTGGAAATACACTATAAATTGAAAGACATTGTCTTCAACCATGCACAGTCTTATCTCACAAAACGAATTCTCAATGAAGAGGTAAAATATTTGCAGAGGCAGCAAAAAATCCATGTACAGATTTGTAAAACTTTGACTTTTGACTACATCTACACAACACATTTTCAGACCATACATCATCTATTTGCTTACAGAAATTAGTTATTAATAGATTTAGCCTTTTATTACAAATTCAATTTGTTTTCACAACCTTCTTCAGAACACTCAACTGTGCAAGTGGCAACCCCAGTCTATTTTGGAACTTATAAAAGGCTGTAAGTACTTTTAATAACCTCCCGGCTCTGAATCTGAACTGGTACAGTTCAACAATCCTGCAGAGTAAAACGAGTTGGCTCTCCAAAGAATACATGCATTGTAAACACTTTCATTTAATATCAATAAGAAAGGGGGGAGTACTAAACAGGAAGAAGGCAAATCTGCATAACATCCTGTCATTTAACAGTGACAATTCTTACAATATAACTAAACGGAACATACTGGTATATAGAATAAAATTTTCCATGTTCATACCTGAATGAGTATCAGATTTATCTAGGAAGTGAATTCATAAACTTCCAAATATAATTAAAATCAAAGCTAATATATCATATCACTATCAGAAAGGCCATGTAATAGATAAACTTCCTAAAATTCCCTAGTTTACATTAAACATGTTTTTGCTTTTTGGGGTATTATATAAAACAATACCATTAAGGATACCATTACCAAGGCTTCTTATGTTATCATAACAGATGTTAACATGTTGCCTACTAGAACCAGGTGCCCCTGTACTTAGCCCATGGGAATAAGAGAATTCAAAAGTCAACGGGTTAACAATTCACTATGCTGTATGAGGAAGAGATTGATGGCTCACTATACGCCGCACACTATACGCTCTGTCTGCGATCCGATTTCGGAAAATTTTGTTATAGCATTTGATATGAACATTCAAACATGTAAAATCTTAATGACCAAAGTTCCGAATAGTCATATGAATACTAAAATCGAAATTCCGGGCTATTGCGAGCCTTCCTGTAGGAATGAAAGCAAATTCATTTCCGAATCATAGTGACGTCACAGCAGTCTTTCGATCAGCTATGGTTTGAAGCCGTTGGGCCTTTACTCCAACCAAAAGGCATGCAGTTAACCACAATTCCGATTTTTGTATTCCTACCATTATCCCGAACTTCAAATAAGGTTATTTTACTTGTTTAACTTTCATATTTAATGCAAAATGCCATTTATTTGAAAATCGGGTCGCAATCGATCGTATAGTGTGCACCGGGCTTAAGAAATCATGGGCATACTTGCATATATACCAACTCAAGAGGACTGTTTTCTTGAAGTCCTCTCCCTCTGAGAGGACTTCCAGGGCACAAGCGCATCCACTTTGCTTGGAACACAGGTCCTCCCAGTTACAAGGCCATTTCTCTACCACCGAGCCATCATGCATTCTCCCACACACCAATTTTGTCTACAGTGGTCAAAGTGGACCACTTCAGATACTTCTTGTATAAGAGCATAATTCATTACATTAGAGTGTGAACCTGAGCATGCTAGTCAACCTATGTGTACTTGTGTGCATAAATTAACCCGCTGAGTACAATTTTATTTCAGTATAACACACATTTTCCATAGACCCCGAACCAAATTATCTCAGGCTTAAAAGTCAGCAGGTTAAGATGTTTATTGAACCTTACTCTGAAATGGTTCCATACATCAATTATAATGTCATCACTTATCTTTATTATATTACTCATCTGTTAATCCATAGAATTCCAGCTAAATCATTGGGGGGGGGGGCGTATTTCATACATTCTAGATGCACACAAAGATCTATTTAGGTGATTTGTACAGTTCAAACTTTCACCCTGGTGTCAAATGGACAAAAGGCAAATATTCATCAAAGTACAGGTGTAAAAATAGGTACAAATATATATTAATGGCATATATTAATAAAAGGATAAAATGTCAAAATGTGTTATTCCCGCATTAACCTGGCAAGCTGATCTTCTAACGCTTTGTCCTTTGCTTGTGATTCTGACTGTTTAGAAGGTAAGGCTCCCTTGTATGCTGGTGCATCGGCAAGCTGGTAATAAAGAGAAGATGATAACAGAAGTTTGGGGTTAAAGAAGAGTAGCATTAGGAGGCATAATAATAATAATACACTGTGGATAAGTCTCTGGACTATGAACCAGAAGGTATGGTTTGAATCCCTACATGGCCCTTAAAAGGGGTTAAACCCATTCCACTTTGAAAATAGACTTTCCATCAAAGTCTATAAATTTGTTCAATATTTCAATGATTTTGCAGTCTAATTTTAGCCATTTTACGGAGGTGGATGGACAGAAATCCATTTAAGAAATAGAAAAATAGTACACAAGTTCGGTGGATTTCACAAAGGTTCGCTGAAAAGCAAACCTGCCTGCCACCAAGGTTTGCTTTTTAGCGAACCTGCTGGCCTCCAAGGTTCGCTTTTTAGCGAACCTGCCAGCCACCAAGGATCGCTTAATAGCAAACCTGCCTGCCACCAAGGTTTGCTTTTTAGCGAACCTGCAGGCCTCCAAGGTTCGTTTTTTAGCGAACCTGCCAGCCAACCTGCTTGCCACCAATGTTTGCTTTTTAGTGAACCTGCTTGCCACCAAGGTTCGCTTTTTAGCGAACCTGCCAGCCACCAAGGTTCGCTTAATAGCGAACCTGCCTGCCACCAAGGTTTACTTTTTAGCTAACCTGCCAGCCTCCAAGGTTCGCTTTTTAGCGAACCTGCCAGCGAACCTGCTTGCCACCAATGTTTGCTTTTTAGCGAACCTGCTTGCCACCAAGGTTCGCATTTTAGCAAACCTTCCTGCCTGCAAGGTTTGCTTTTTAGCAAACCTGCTTGCCACCAAGCTTCGCTTTTTAGCGAACCTGCCAGCCAACCTGCTTGCCACCAATGTTTGCTTTTTAGTGAACCTGCTTGCCACCAAGGTTCGCTTTTTAGCGAACCTGCCAGCCACCAAGGTTCGCTTAATAGCGAACCTGCCTGCCACCAAGGTTTATTTTTTAGCTAACCTGCCAGCATCCAAGGTTCGCTTTTTAGCGAACCTGCCAGCGAACCTGCTTGCCACCAATGTTTGCTTTTTAGCGAACCTGCTTGCCACCAAGGTTCGCTTTTTAGCGAACCTTCCTGCCTGCAAGGTTTGCTTTTTAGCAAACCTGCTTGCCACCAAGGTTCGCTTTTTAGCGAACCTGCTAGCCTCCGAGGTTTGCTTTTCAGCAAACCAGACAATAGCCTCCAAGAATCACTTTTCACCGAACCCAACACAGCCTGCAAGGTTTGCTTTTGAGCAAACCTGCAGGCAAGCATTTTGCTTCTGGTCAACATGTATATGTTCTGCACTGAGACAGGTCAAGTTGATTTGCAGGCATACATGTATGTAAGTGCTTTCTTTCCACAGTATACTGTAATAAACACAACAAAAAAAGTAACTTCACCTCTAAGGAAAATGCTGTAACTTTTTAACGAAGAGGTTTTGAGGAAAATGATTTGGCAGAAATGTTTCAACACTTATTGACCAGCTTCTGTGTAAAAATGAGATTGATACGTCGAGTCATGGATGAGTGAGCATACATTAAAGGCAAAAATGTCACTTTTCAAAACACTCCTAATCCTAATCCAAAACCTAACCCCAAATAAATTGCAACCTTATCCTAATCCTATACATTTCATGAAATAAATTCCAGAGAGCAGGTTGGTTTTATACTAACGTATTCAAAATTATGCATGTTTCTCTTCAGAACCATTGGTTACCTACTATTCAGTTCACCTGTTATGCATAAAGACATCTGAAATGATGGAATCCAGTTTGCATGCAGTTGCTGCTATGTTGGGCATGCCTGAGGCAAGCTTCTTAGTTGTCAAGGGAAACTTTTGTGCAACAACTATGCATTGCATTAAACCAGTATATTGCCATTGGATTGCCACTGGACTGCCACGGGACTGCCACGGGATTGCCATGGGATTACTGTATATTCCAACCTACCTTCCCTGCTACCTCGATGCCGATCTCATCTAAGACCTGATTGATGATGGCATCCTGTTCTTCCTCTTCATCTGATGCTCCTAAAACGTCATCTAGAACATCATCCACTAAAAGAATGAATGACATAAATATATCATTCATTATATAATGATAAGAACGGGAGTTTAGTATTTTAAAGCACATATTCATTGATTTTATAAACTTACTTAATTTTCATTATTGCGTCGGGGAAGCTTATATCGGACAAGTCTGTCAAAATTCAATGCTTGGAAACATTCGATAATGGTTATTATGAATTACAAAGAGCTAAAATACAGCCCCGACATAGCATCTGAAGAACTCTCCAAACGCCTCTGAGATGTGCGACATCACAGGTGGGATATTAAATGCAAAAGCAGACAATGTCCACATTTTCAGTGCCTATTCTGTAGTCCTCTCTTCAGTTATTTCTCTCACTTCACCAGCATAATTCTAAATGGTTAATCTATTGCCTAACTCTAAACCCCATGCATGGTATTATTTGGATGGAAAATGAAGCGTTAACAGAATAAATGCATCAGTCGCTTGTAAACAAAATAGACACCACTGAATTGTCAGCTGCATATGCCATGGTATGTTCGGTATGTTGTTTGAGATCTGACAAGTAATAATAGAAATTGATGTACATATCTCCCGACTTTGGAAATTACTCAAATATCCGACACAAACAATCTAACTCAATGAGGGTTTGAGGGTCTGAATTCAGTAAAATGTGCTTTACTGAATCCTGTGTAATAATTATTACAAACAGCCTGATGAATACTCACTCATTTCTTCTTTCATCTCCATCTTGGCTGACTCCATCTCAAACTGTTTCATCGTCTTCATCATCTTCTGTGGATCCATCTGTTTATTCATGGCTCCCATTGCCTGACATACAAAACATGAGAGAAGAACAGCACAGATGACTGTCTGTCAAAAGGAACCAACTGGTTCCTGTATCAACTCCTACAGCATTCTTTTCGCATCAGTGCACATTCATACAATTAAAGGTAAAGTCCACCCCAGAAGTTTCTCTGTTTCAATAAAAGGAGTTAAATTTGAACAGCATTTAAAAAAAGAAATGAGCAAAATTAGTCAAAGAATTAGAAAATTACACTCATTTATATTTTCTAATAAATTACTCTCGGCTCTGCAAATTGGCAACACTGATGACATCATATGCGTGCAACTCTCCATTCACTTTGTACATGAAATTTCACATTTTCTCCATTTTCTTTGGTAGTTACACATTTTCTAACCCCCATAGTCAATGTATGTTCAGAAGAATTGCTTTTACATAACATACTTTGGCCTATGGGGTGAGAAAATGTGTAACTTTCAAAAAATTGAAATATTGTGAAATTTCATGTACAAAGTGAATGGAGAGCTGCTCACATATGATGTCATCAGTGTTGCCAATTTGCAGAGCCGAGAGTAATTTATTACAAAATGTAAATGAGTGTAATTTCTTATTCTTTGACCGATTTTGCTCATTTCTTTTTTAAAATGCTGTTCAAATTTAAATCCTTTTATTTAAACAGTGAAACTTCTGGGATGGACTTTCCCTTCAAACTAATAACTGTAATAATTAGCTTACTCCTTATCAGTGTACCAGCAAAATTAAAAATAATAGATTGCTTGAGTGATCTCTATAAAATCAAGATAATATCAAAAGAACGATTGTCATCATTTTCTCCCTACAATTTATTGAGCATACAATGGTATCCGCCTTTGTGTTCCAAAGTCCACCCGCAACATGTACTTACACTGCGTTTCAGTTGCGGGCGCTGACATTTTGCTCATTTGCATAATGCGCGCGTTCGGTTATCAAACAGCTGATCAAAAATATCGGAAACAAAAAGAAATGGTATGAAAAATAAACCAATCAAAATTCACAGACAGGGATAGGTAATTTAATTATCATGTATATTCATCTACTGAATATGTATGTTCAGGCTCTTTCAAAATAATTCGATAAGATTTTTAACATAACGTCTAGAAATTTTGACAAATATAAGCTTTGAAATGTTAAAATAATTGTGTAATTTATAGTAAAAATACAAAATATTGGAATTTTGGTCAAATTTTGAACACTGCAGTTTTTCAGAATTTTTTTCAGAACAATAGTATTGTTCAGCATATGTAAATTAGGTTGACACGAACCATTTCTAATACTCATTTTTTTCTAGCAGCGCGCATGAAATCTAATGCTAAAATGTGAATTTTTTCCTTATTTTGCTATCACATTTGAAGACAGGTTTGTAAATGGTAATTATGTGTCGACTATAAGCTTTGGAATATTCCGGTGGATAATATTTCATAATTGTTAATTAAATTAACAAGTCCTCTGTCTGCAGATAATTCAGACAAGAACGACTTTGATATCAGACAGCAAGCAGCTAAAACGGCTTTTCACCGCAACGCCACGAGAGTACACACCGTACAAGTCGGCCTCAAAAGGCAGCCCCATTTCGCTGGGGGATGGCAACTTCCCCGCGCTTTTTTGGATCTGTGGGGACCAGCTCAGCTTAAAATACATACATTTGCAGGTCCGCCAATCAAGTTGTTGTGTAAATATCAGCATTACAATAAGAAATATTTGTATTATGTCATCCAAATGTGAAAAAGCTTTTTAATTGTCTTATCTAGAATAATAAGCTAAAATTCTCGATTTTTCATTGCTACAAAGGGCCGCTGAGTCAACGCGAAGTCGGCTTTGACCAGAGCCGGGACTCTTGGCGTGCTGTCTCGGCCGTTGCGCTTCCCTGAATGAGCTGCGGTTTGCTGATGAATAATGATCATAGGATCAATATTTAGTCACATTGGCCTCGAGCGACTTCACAGTTGTTTGAAAATATCTAGAATTTTTTATCATATTCCAGTAATTTGCAATATGAGTGTAATACTCTGTAGATAATAGCATTTTTATCTCCCTATTTCCGATATTCTGAGCCAAGTACTGCCCATTCAACACGTACGTGAATGGAGTAATCTCATTCGGGAAGCCCCAATTCAGAACGGAATAAAAGAAAGGAAAAAAATGAGTATGACTCGTGATTAATTTTAAAAATACAAATAGGTATTATATTTTCTAGAAAAGTATACCATTACAATGGAAAGCCTGCAACAAAAAAGACAATGTAGGAAATAGACATGCCAAATTGTGAAAAATACACAAGAATGAACGGGAGCCTTTATCCCCCTACGTGAGCTTTTGCACAGTGATGACGTCACATTCCCACACACAGAAGGATCTCCATAAACATGTTAAGTACGTGGCAATCATTTCAGGCTTTCTTTGTTGCCAATTCAATTCACACCATCATTTCAACAGTATCACTACATAACTATTTTTCTCTTCCCCTGTGCAACCTTCCTTGGCTGTCTCATTTGGATCTAAGGTAAGGTCCCCTTTCCTGATTCTCTTGCAGTACTTGCCCTGTTTTTTCTCTTTTCGTACTTCCTAATTTATTCATGATTCTTATTTCCCACTTTATCCAATTTAGTTTGTCGAACAAGTGTCCTACATGTAGCATTTGGCCTTATGTCTTTTGAATTTCTAAATTTTTAATGTATTCATGTAGCACGTACACAGATTTTACCAAATCCCTTTTTTAGGGACTCGGACTCGGACTCGGACTCCACTGTCGTGATTCAGACTCTTGACTCGTCTGCGGCTGAGTCCTCAAACAAAAATGCCCCCAAAACCCTGCTATTTTGATATCATGATTTGACCATCATTTCGCTGAAAGAAACTTGAATTTCCCCATAATCCGCATTATATTACTGATTCAATTGACTCGTATTCATGGGATATGTACAGGTGTGCATCGTGTGTGGTAAATTGTCATTGTGAGCATAGAGTACAATGGCAATGCGATGTCTCCGATGTGCACCCATATCCAGTGAATACAAGTCATTTGGATTGGTAATACAATGCAGCGGGAACAAACAGTTCAGCTTTGATTCCCCCCCCCCCCCCCCCAAAGAAATGATGTCAAATCGTGAAATCGATGTACCGTCACTTTTGCTAGACTATTTCTCCTGCTGTTTTATATATAAGTACAAATTTTCATCTTTCCTTCCTTTTATAACCTTTTTTTTCAACTAAAGGACGGCGGAACAATACAATACTAAGCCACAACGAGCTCCAGCAGAGCTCCCTGAAGTTACATGGCATAGCTACCAACATTTCTGAATTTTAATTAGTAACAAATACATCATTTGGATTTTTTTCCCGTAACCAAAGAAAACACAAACAGTTGTGGGAATATTGTACTGCATGTCTAAATAACACAATTTAGATAGGCACTCAGTTCAAGTTGTATTTAAAATCCTGCCAAGATAATATCCATTAAGTTAGTTTCTGTATGTTTGATAAGCACATGTTATTAAGTATTTAGTTTGTGTCAAATACACATTCTTACATTTTACTCTTTGAGTGCAATATGACATCAAGATCCATGTACTTTGTACCTTCAAATCTGTTGCCCTTTTGTGTACAATTTTGCCTTTTAGTCAAAGAATGTCATTTGGTGATTCAGAAGAAAAAAAAAAAACAACCTATAAATACCAATAGTGGTATAAAAAATTGGTGCTCTAAAACTGATATCCATGTAAGAGGTTTTCTGGGTAATTTTTAAGCTTTGATTACAAGTAAGAATTTAGTTTTGCTCAAATGAAAGAACATGTTCTTTATGCATCATGAGCAACCATACATGTAGTTTATGCTGTCAATGCAAGCAAAATTGAGCAGTTTGAAAGATTAAACATTAGTAGTGCAGTGTTTATAAGACATTATTATAGAGCATGTGATGTGACATCACCAAAATCTAACCATAGATATTTGTCTCCACTTTTCCAATTCAAATTACAATTTCTTACCCTCTGTCGCAATTGTTACGAATATGGATCTTAATGAACTTGTTCTTCTTAAAAGTTAAAGCACCAAGCGAGTGAAATAACATGTCACTACGACATATTATTCATTTGTGAGCAAGCCTTTAAAGTTGTGTATTCCTGGTCAGAAAAGTTGCTATTAATCAAACTCAAATTGAAGTTTTCATTGAAACAAATGACTATTTATGTTACAAAGAGTTCACTGGAAGGCAATTATCAATATTGGCATTTATATAGGTAATGTGACGTAAAAAATATCAGTTTTAAAATTTTCCTATTGGGACTCGGACTCGGACTTGGATGTCCAGGACTCAGGACTTGGATGCCAAGGCTCGGACTTGGTTTATTTATATATGTATGCATTTATTATTCTTTTTTTTTGACAGGGGGGGGGGTTGTTTCATGTATCCATACTGTACACAAATTATTTTTTTCAGGTGATTGCTATGGAAAGAAAAACTTCAGTATTCAGCCACAGCGTAGCACCCCAATTAACTGCCCGAAAGCTTCCACTCCATGCTGCCTAATTTGCATTAAGTAAACAATTTCTTTACGTAAAATCGCTACGGAGGAGTCTTGGCTAAACTGTAAAATCACGCCTTAGAAACCACCAAATGAATTGAATCAAACTTCAAATTAAAGAATGAAAGTTGTTCTAACGCATCATTATAATTATTTGTAGCAGAATCATGTTTTATTATATGAAAAATTAGTGAAATGAAAAGCCTCCTTTTTTATTTTAGTCAGCAAAAGTTATGTTATTTTTCATATTTTCTGTTATTGCCCAAGATTGAGGCTTGCATATATGAGCAATCAAAGTATATCGAAAGTCCCCTCTGAATATCTTTTCAAAATTTCCTGTCCAACGGTTATGTCGGGAAAAAAATCCAAGGCAATGTCATTCATGAACCCTTCAAGATTTACCCTGTGAAGTCCCATGCACAGCCTTTGCACTGTATACTGCGCAGTGTGACTGTACGAAGCTAACTGAATAACAATTTTACAGAAAGGAAATTGAAAGAAAATTACGTGCATACAATTATTTTGGCCTCGCATAAACAGTGAAGGCTTGCTGCTTGCTGGGGGCTGCTGCAGTGCTATGCTGCGTTGGTCTATACAAGCAACGTGCAGCTATGGGCTAGCTAGCAGCATGCACGGTTGATATGCATGACGTAATGCGCTCATTCATGGAAAAAGTCGGAAAGCGCATGCGCAGTAGTGACAGTATACAGTCGTTTTATGTTAAAACCTTGACTTTTAAAGGCAGATTTACAGAAAACTACTCATTGTGCAAACATGAAAATACACAGAAAGTTAGCCTGGCCACTGAAGTCTAGTAACATGTCAATTGTTTGCATATTCATGCTCTCCTAGGGTTGTGTCGCGAAAAAATAAACACCTCTTCCCACTGTCCTCTGGAACTGAAAAATACTTGCATTTCAAAAAATACTAAACTGTTTTCAGAGAAAATGAAAATGAAGAATAATATCATGCTTTCTAATGTAATCTGAAATTTTCATGAATTTTGGGGCCAAAATAAGGGAGAAACGAGAGGGTGTATTTTCAAGGATTTATTGATCCTCTCTCAGCGAGGCGTTCAGTAGCTGTTAGGAATTCAAAAGCTTTTACGAGTTTACGAGAATTTTATTGGGGTCCTACACTGTGGCTGTATTCAATGGGTTAACTTGTCACTCTCTGTGAGAGGTATAGTACATAGTCGACAAATTTTTCCAGAAGGCTACAACATATTTCTTTCTAATGGTGGCTGAATGGACTAAAGTGACGTTTGGCTTCAGAACTTTTTATGGCAGCAGAAAGTGAGGTCAATATGATGTGTCTATGCATCATTAAGCTCCATTACCATCTATATTATTTTCATTTCCTGTTTCCATAACACAAAAGGCCCCCCCCCAAAAAAAAAAAAACCCAAACAAACAAACAAACAAACAAACAAACAAAAACACACAACAGAGAGAGAGAGGGGGAATATAACTACAACAGACTGCCTAAAAAAAATTATAACAGAGGCAGCAGGCAGCAATGCTCTAAGAAAATCTGCTGAGTGGCAAACAGATTTTGTATGACTCACCTTTGCTGTTCTTCCCATAGCTTCAGCTGTGGCTTTGTTAGCTACCATAGACTGCAAAGAGGATTTTTAAAAGAAGATTGAAAAGTTATGATCAAGACTTGAAAAGAATGTTGCCATGAAATGATGTTTATTGTTTAACCCTTACTGTGCCAACCACATATCCTCCCTCTGCAAGATATACTGCAGGGCTGTGTAATACGTATGAGTGAGCATGCTACATATACTATACATGTATTTGGCATCCCTACGCAGATCACTGTACGGAGCTTTGGCAGCTTAAGCATTCCAGGTAGAAGAATGTCGTGTTCAGGCTCCAATACCGTCATCAAATAACCAGCTAATGCTGAATGGATCCAAGACAGAGTCCTCTGGGTGCCTTAAACCTTTCTAATGTCATGTGTGAAAAATGGCACAACAGCCGGTGTGCCACATGTGCCAATCAGCACAATAATAGGAAACACATTTGGATTTCTACTGTGCTTTACAAAGAATCTGCATAATGACCCATTTCCAGTCTTAATTTGTATACCTAATTATTCCTTACATGTAATTACCTGTATGTCCTAATTGCATACTGGAAACTGTTGAATAAACCTGAAGATGTTGGTAAAGCTACAGCTTGACAAATATACTTTGGCACAGACGTGTAATTTAAATGGCACATAAAAGAGTTAAGAAGGCCATTTTTTCTTCAACACTGGACAAAGGTGATCAGGGAAGCATTTCATCAAGTGTCTTGTCGGTGATTTTTACCGACAACTGTATAAGCTACTGAAATCCTTGCATCTGACTGCTTGAGAGCAAATTTGTAAGTACAAATCACTGACGAGACACTTGATGAAATGCCCCCCAGTTTGTCCTGTTGAAGCTATATTAGATGTACATGCAGACCTGGGTGTGAGGCTGAACAACAGGATAATCATAGAGCAACATATTGCTGTACTAATAAAGCTGTAGGCTTTAGTAAGTTCTGTAGTACCTCCCAAAATAGGAAAAATTACAAAGCAGAGAAAAAATGAGAGTTGAGAAATTGTTTCCACATGCTGCTTGCAAAAGGGAATTTACATCTTTATTTAGGGAAATCCAATTTCCATCTACCATTTATTTTACAATGTACATGTATTCCACGTTAAACCAAAGGCCTTGCATGTAGACTTAGTATTAAAAGCCTTGCTTGTTTTGTTTACATTAAAAAAAAAGGCAATCAAGAAATAAACCCCACAAGTTTGTCAAGCTTTACCAAAGTTTTCAACAGACTTTAAAGTTGGGTTAACTCTATATCACAAGAACTATCAAGGTTTATCATTTAACTACAGGCCTACAGATATCTAATAGTTCCTGTTTCAATCCCACTATAAGCTTATGAGAACAAGAAATTTGAGAAGTAAACAGGTTACCAATAGTATCAATGTAGTTTGGAACAATTTGTACTTACCTTAGTTTGAGCATTGACGGATGATATTTTTGCACTAGCCCCATATAATCTAACTTTCTGTTTCCTAAGATTGACAAGTTGTTTGGCTAGAATTGCACATGCCTGGCAAGATACAGAAAATTAAAGTGATTACACAATGGTAAAATTTTTTTTGATATATGATCGAGAACAGAATTCTAAGAAGAATAACATTAAAAATTTGATGATTTTCAATCGAAATCAATGCATTTTGAATAATTTTCTAATAAAAAGTCAAGAGTTGACCAAAAAATTTGAGTATGAGGTATGACGTAAAAGTGGGTACCCAGCTTCGCGCATCGCAGTTGTGCTGCACACTAGACTGTACAATGTGTATTATACCTTGCGTGCATTTTGCTAGAAGTGCGCGACAAGGTACCCACTTTGACGTCATTTTGACGTAAAAGTGGGTACCCAGTTGAAACTGGGTCACAGCTGAGGGGTCAAAAATATCCTGAAATCTTACCACATTTGGGGGTTTCCTTGGCAACACGACTTTTTAAAAAACTTCAGGCAGATGATTTTCTGCTAATAAAATCATGCTCTTTTAAATGAGCTAACATTGTTTCAGCATTGGGTACCCCCTTTAAAGAAAATTCTTTTAATGGAAGAAAAAAGAAAATTCTTTTAATGGAAGAAAAAAGAAAATACACAGATACATACAGTATAATCATTTTCATCTATCTAACCTAGTCCAAAGAAATTTGACACCATTCTACTTTACACTGTGAACACCTCAGTGTAATACGAGTTCTATCAATTGAGTTATAATTTATGATCTAAAATGTCAATTTCCTTTTTTACACTTAGTATGTGCAGAGAAACAATTGGCCTTTTCAAAGCAGCCAATCAATCTTTATTATATTTTGTCATTCCCTGTATTACAATGAAGTAATGTGGGAGCAAACCAGCGCAAACAGGCCCCTAAAGCTTTGCCATTTTGTCCAGATCCATTAGAAGGCCGACCTAAGCATCCATCAATATTCATGATCAAAAATGAATAATTCATTTTGTAAGATGCTTCCGGCTAGTAGCATTTGTTTGTACGCGTTATGAAACATTACACGCATCAGCTTACTGCATGCGCAGTTAATGCATAATAAATGCACAACAAATACACATTAAATCAAAGTGTCATAATGAAATTGATACGCGCAATAGACATGAATAATGCAACAGTGTTATCAATATCATGGCGATAACGGGTGGTTATCGGCCCCTTCAAATGATCCGAAAGAGGATCATGATCATGATAATGATATCTGCGCGGGCTGCTTTCTGTCTAGTAAATTTATTATATGTCTGTGAGCGCAAATCAAGGGTCACCATTATATCTGTTTTTGAAGTTTGAAAGGGAAATCCATTCATACTCACCTGCTTATTGCCCTGTTTGGCAGCTTTCTTTATTTCCATTTCCTAGTAGGATTCAAATAAAAACAACATTAAAGACATAGATGAATAGTATCACCTGAACTGCAACTCAAACCAGATAATTGGATAAATTTTACTACTTATTAGTGGCAAATTCCTTTTTTCAAATGAAGAATTTTTCGACACGTATCTACATAGGTAATGAAAGTTTGCTACATCAGTTAAAATCAAAACCTCGACACAATCTGGAAGTGGATGTCATAAGGGGGTAGAGGAAGACCAAGGACTACATAAGGAATGATGGAATGAGAAAGCCGGTGGGTTGAGCTAAAAGAGGATGCTCAAGACTACTGCAAGTGCAGGGAGGGAATGTTAGGACATGAAAGTCAGAGA
The DNA here is from genome assembly GCA_029962745.1 of Echinometra lucunter. Lineage (NCBI taxonomy): Eukaryota > Metazoa > Echinodermata > Echinoidea > Camarodonta > Echinometridae > Echinometra > Echinometra lucunter. Next base: position 3,359,902 of record CM057160.1, on the reverse strand, counting down.
CCCCTTGTAAGATGGAGATGCCAACTGTAATAAACAAATGATGATCATGAACAAGCAGTGCCGAGCCTGATCGGTTAAGATTGACGTTCTTGTCCATCCATGACATTCATTATTTATGGATTCTAGTTTAAAGTATACAACCAAGCAACCAAATTTTATCAAATTTGAACTCCTTCAGGTATAACCCTTCACAATATAACATAGAAACGATCAACACATTTCATTACTTATTTTTTTACAGGCTTTTAAACTTTCAAAATATGTCAAACCGATCAGGCTCTGGCAGCATTGTGATTAACATACAGTAAAGTATAACTTACTAGTTTCCTTTCATCTTGTTCCAACTTGATCCTGTCTCTGTCTACCCCTCTTTGAGTTTTCTTCAGTTCTTTCTCTGTTTTCCTCATCACCTCTAGAAAGATTAAGTGAAATAGTCTACATGCATCAATTTGACAAAATACAGTACAAGGCATCATGAGAAGTATGGTGTATAGTGAGCATACCATTCCAGACGTAGTCACTGCACAGGTCTGAGTTAGCTCAATTCCTACGTGGCCCAGGACCTGTCTATGGATCTCTTTTGCCACTCACATGTATCCATGGTGATGTTAACCTTCATCATAACCTTCAAATATCATCCAACTTCAGCCTCAATTCTCATGAGAGTTTCCACAAACATGTCGGGAATGGTAGATGATCAGTACATGAATTGAAAGAAAAAAAAAAAGGGAAGAGTTCCTTTTGCGACAGCCACCCAAATTTAGGGATACGACTTGGAATGATATTCTAGAGTCTAGATCTAGGTCTAATTTAGAGGGTGTAGATCTATAGCACCCATAAAAATCCTATGAATATGGTTTATTCCGTCAAAATTAAAAGCTTATCTGAGCTGCGATACCGTGCATTTCATGTCGACCTCGGTTTATTTAGTCAGAAAAATAAGAGCAATGCATCCTGGGAGTTTGACTACCCCGGACTTCCGGCTTCCGGCTTATAATCATTAGGAGACCCTTCACTTTCAGCGATCTCTCGCTAGCGAAGTCGGTAAAGCATCAGTCTTGAGAAGTGAATGGTCTGATGGTACAGGTTCGAGTCTCGTCAGGTATGGTAAGTCAAGAAACAATTGAAAGAGAACAAAAGTCAAGAAAGGTGTGAAACTGAAGGGATCCATTTTTTACTTTAAAAATTTGGGTGGCTGTCGCAAGAGGAACTCTTTCCAAAAAAAATCAGTGTTATCATATCAGTCCCCCCCTAATTCACTCTGCAGTAGTGGTTTATTGCCTTATTAAAACACTGCCTGCAGCATGGCATGGTGACTTCTTCCACCTCACGACAATGTCACTGTCAGTCAGTGTCACAGAGTGAGAGGGGTGTTAGGCAATAAAGTTCACAATCCCTCAATATTTTCATCAAATTTATGGTTGGGTAAGGGTTAGGGAAAGAGTTCCATATGTACCCCCCCCCCCACTAAAAAAAAAAGAAAAAAAAATAGAGGCTCAGATACACCGTATTTTTCACCTTTTTCTTCTTAACTCTGTTTTTTTTCTTGACTTACCATGCCTGACGACGTGACTCGAACCCAGGTCATCCACCTTTCAAGACCGATGCGCTATCTATTGCGCTAGCGAGAGATCGTTGGAAGTGTAGGGTCTCATAATGATTATAACCCGGAAGTCGGGATTAGTCTAACTCCCAGATGCATTGCTTTTATTTTTCTGACTAAATAAATTGATGTCAATGTGAAATGTAGGGTTATAGGTACGCTTTCAATTCTGACAGAATAAACCAATTTTTTGATATTTATCACATTTTCCCATGTTCAGTATTAGAAATGAATGATTATACATGTCATTCCAATCCTTATATTTGTTTTCAATTTTAGCAGGGGGTACATATGGAACTCTTGCCAGCATGAAGGCTGGAGTGAGGATTAGGGTTGGACATGTCAAGGTTGGACTTGAACTTCAATTTCGTGTGACATGTGTGAAGTGAACCTAATGTTAATAAAATGATATCACAAATCACGGCAAACCCGGAGAATAGGGGACCGGAACGCGCGCATGCCATTTGTACTGTGCAGAGATCGGCAGCAACAGCCGAAAGTCAGGGTATGTAACAAGTCCATGATCAAGTTCAAAATGACTTTAAAATATGTTTTAATCAAGTAATTATCTTCTAAGACTAATATATTACATTGTCATCTCAGCTTTCAAATGTGTGATTATGTGGTGAAAATCATTTTGATTTTTGCCAGAAATGTTCTCAAACTCACAAATGTTTCATCCATGAATCTTGTGCAGAGATTGTCCCCCTCGCCGCCGACTCTGCCGCTGCAACCGGCTGCATTTGTTTGCACACAAATGAATATGTGCGCGCGTTCCGGTCCCCTATTCTCCAGGTTTGCCCAAATCACAGTGCACAATTACGCCAAAATATCTTCTTTTTTAAAAAATTCCAATCCTTTCCAGCACTATGGCACTTTCATATCCAAGCCTGACGGAATAAAAGCACACTGTCGAGTCGCACACACCACCACCGGCACTGCTGAGTGCTGTGCTGTCATGGCTGTGCATGCACCTGCAGTGCTTTATTCCGTCAGTCATCGACATCGGACATGGATACGAAAGTGCATTAGTGCCTCCTTCCGAAAGCCAATATCTAGAATCCCAGTTATATCATTATAACTTCCAAATGAACTGTACGTCTACTCTATTCCTCATATATGGCGATGATTCTGCATCAGTTAGGCACATCACCGACACCGCGGCTAGCCAGTGCCAGCTCTCCCTGCCTTGAGCGCGGGGACTTCGCCTTCGTGCTGCCGACGTCTCGTTGGCCAATATCACCATCAGCAAAACTGGGTTAAAATTGAAGCTGTAAAAAACAGATCAATGAAAATTCAGTGCAAATATTTCATACCAAACTTCAAGGTATAATTCTACTTCCACTTACCCTTGTCTGTTGGCTTCT
>CM057160.1:3354432-3356432 GCA_029962745.1 Echinometra lucunter | reverse complement strand
TTACTGGATAATTTCAACATGGTGATATTTTGTTTTTATTGTGTTCATTCAACCGTGAATTGATAGGTATCAATTTCAAAGTTGCAAACACCCTTCCAAATCATGAAATCCTCCGCATTAGATCAAATTCACCGCGCAAAAGATGTCAAAACTGCAGTTTTTGCCATTTTCACCTCTTGCTCACTCAAGCATGAAATTTGGTGCACAACTCATTTGGCATGTTTGGTAACGAATAAACTTTATGTTGCATACCTTCAAACGCAGTAAACTTAAAGTATGTTCCGATATCGCTGCATCAAAGTCATGGCACGGGCTTGTGAACTTCAAAAAATGACATGAAGCGTGACTGAAGGGTTTGCCCTGAATTTTCCAGGAAATGTAGCTGAGAAGTGTAGCTACATGAGTCTGTATTCAGATTTCATCAAAGGTTCCTGATCAAAAAAAACCAGGGATATGTTTTAGGGGGAACATATTTTTTGTTTTGTGTTGAATTCAATTCTTGATAAGCTATGTGGTATATAACTACTTCAAAACACATCGAATGTCATTGTAATCGGGGTTTTAAAACCCAAAGTAGATCATCCTGGATACAACAGATGCCCTAAAATTTCATCTGTAATGCATAATGGCAATTCTGAATTAATGACAGCTGTAATGGAGCTGTGAGAATGATATTTGAAAGGCAGTCATTAAACTTACTTACCAAAAATACCTTAAAATCCTTCAACAATGCGAATTTCATTCTGACACGAGTTTTAATTAACAAGCAAGTGGGTCTCATATTTATAAGCTATTGTAAAGCTCGTTGACCCTTTAACTATGTACACACTAAGAAAAAAAGGGTTCAATTTTGCACCGTTCAAATGCAACACTGGGAGCTCTTGTATGGGTACAACTTTGCACTCTTAGAAGCATTTTGCACCTTTAAGGGTGAAGTGAGCTACATTTTGAACCCTTAAGGGTGCAGAGTTGTACCCTTTAGGGAAGGTGCAAATTTTGTACCCTTTTGAATGCAAAAATTTCTGCACCCTTAAAGGTTCAACTTTGCACCTTTAAGGGTGCAGACGGGCATTTCCGGGTTCAAACAAGGACAAAAGGGTGCACCTTTTTCATGTAGGGTGCAAGAGTACATCCCAAAAGGTGCTGCCATTGTTGCATTTAGGGTGCAAAATTAAACCTTTTTTTTTCTTAGTGTGTAAGTATTAAAAAAAATTGACACTTTTGATCAAAAGGTTTTATTTGCAGCAGATCGAGGTTTACATAATGTTTTGAAGGGCATAAATGTCATTTGAAACGACGTGAACAAATTTTGTGAAATTTCCTTATTTAATATTCTTGAAATAACTCTGAATATTTACCATATTTTTATTTTTTGAAAATCAAGGCCATGTCTTTTCGTTTCATTTAAGTCAGAGCTCAGGAATCTCCACTCTTGACTGAAATTCCTGAACTTCCATCATTAATGATCAGATGATAGTCGATAGTTAGATAACTTTTCTTTTTTACGTGTACAACTAAGCATTATGCATGTTATGTGCGTACTTAACACAATAATTGAAACAATTTGTCAAAAAAAGGCAGAGTATTCCCTGAGATATATCATATTCCGTTATTTCAGACTCGAATCAAGTGAGGAAAGTACCATACCCATGAGTGGTGCAAACATTATAATTTGATATGGTAGTATTATGTTTAAATTACCATGATTTTACCATGGGGTACAGTGGTACTTTTTTTTTTTAAGGGTAAAGCTGGCAGGAATTACATCCTTAAAAATAATGCTCGAACCCCGTAATCATGGTAATGTCAGCGTGGCTAAATTAGCCAGGGTATAATATTCAAAGTCCTTTGGAAGCCCATAAAGATGTTAATATGCACTATTCAATAAAGAAATGAATTATAATTTCCTCATGATAATACCAGGGGTGCATCTAGAGGATAAGGTGTGCGATGAACAGACACCTAACATCTTTCGTGCGCAGAGATCACATGTCATAACT
>CM057160.1:3269432-3349432 GCA_029962745.1 Echinometra lucunter | reverse complement strand
ATCAAGAGCCTTGAAATCAAATATACCAGATGGGTCAATAGACAAGGGCATTGAAGGTATATGTGGGCAGTAGCATCTAGACAAAGAGTTTGGCCAACTTGGTTTATCTCAGGAAATTCAAAAGGTAACCATAACATATCATGTATATTGCTGACTATAGAAATGTACCCTTTTTATAATTTTTTATTTTATTATTTTTTTTATTTATTCATTTCCTGACATAGGGTGGATAGCCCTTTCAGCAAAAGCTGATTTTCAAAGGGGTCCACACATGAAAATATACAACAGAAACGAGTGTAACAAAAGAATGGGATAAAACAAAAATATACAGAAACAGGTAAAACACAAAGTAAACAGATGAATATGATAAACACAATACAAAAGCATAATATAAAAATTATATCTACGAATTAAACAAATGAAAAGAAAACTAATAAAAAGTAAATACAAATAGTAACAACAACAAAAAAAACCATGTTGGTAAAGAATTTATTACAGCATTAAAAATGATAAAGATTAGAAAAAAGAAAAGGAATGACAAAGAAAGACAGTATGAGACCTCCCACCCCACTAATCGAACGCGCTCTTTAAAGCACGAATGAATGCGTTTATATAGCACCCTTCTCTTACTTCTAATGGAAGGAAATTGAATGACCTGGTCGTGTTGTAAAGAAAACTTCTTCTCTTAATTTCGGAGTTGGGTTTTGTGAGCTTTAGCAGTCTATCACTATTTCTTAATGAGTAGGGATTTCTTTTAAATTCAATTCGTGACGAAAGATAAGGAGGGCTTAATTTATGAATCATTTTGAATAGCATAATCAGGTTTCCAATTTTCCATCGGGTATAAATGCGTGTAATACCCGCTTGTTCATACACATCCTTTGTCCTTTGTTCAGGTTGTGCTTTTATCATAACTCTCACCGCTCTATTCTGTAGCACATTGAGCTTATTCAAAATGACTTTACCAGCATTGTTCCAAATCGGAGAACAATAATCGAGGTGGCACTGGATAATACTGAAATATAACATCTTGGCGCAAGTGAAATTAATAAGGGGTCTTGCTTTTCGATAGAGAAACAGGTTGCGAATAATCTTCTTACGTATATGATCAAAGTGCAATTTCCATGTCAAAGATGGGTCAAGTATTACTCCTAGGTATTTACAACTAGAAACTTCCTTTAAAATTTGATTGTCAATGCAGAACCGTAGGCCAAGATTATGAATCTGCTTTAATCTTTTGTGTGAACCAATGAGCATGTATTCAGTTTTATTTAAATTTAAAATCAGTCTATTTGCATTGAGCCATGAGGTTACAGATACCAAATCCTCATTAATTTTGGCCTTCATATCAACTGGATCTTCAGAGGAAAATTTCAAGAACAACGTCAGTGGGGAACATAACTATTAACAATTTCAATTTTCAATTTATCTTATTCATTCAGGGAACTTACATCAGCCAGGGGCTGTTTTACAGAAAGGCCGTGTAATATATAAAGAATATATCAATACCAAGATGAAATTCACATAGGTACATATAAAATCATATTGCATTATACACACACACACACACACACACACACACACACACACACACACCCTCTCACACACACACCCATACACGCACAAAAGCACTATAAATCGATTAACCCAATCAAAATGATAAAATGAACTAGACAAGTACAAAATTATACATATAAGATTGTAAGATTTAAAGATGAAATGGCAGCAAAATAGCAAGCTATGTTTACTTTCTAAACCTGAATGGACCCTACCTTCCCCCCTTCCCGCCCTTCTTGCACGATTGTTTCCTAAATTCGTTCCAAATTATGTCATACTTGGTAAACTGTTCCACATTTTAGTCCCAAAATAAGAAAAGCTATTTTACATCAAATTGGTTTTTATTTTGGGTAATTTGGAACTATATAATTGATGTAACGAAGGATATATTAACAAAATACTGGGGGAAAAAATCATGCAAAATAACGTGCACAGAGCATCATAACTTTAAACAGAAATTTTACAAGTTAAGCATCTCATTGTCCATGTTGTCTGAGCGTACTTGTGAAAAAAATTATAATATGAATGAAAAGGGTGAGACAGAGTTGATTCCCGTAACCATTTTTTTACGATGGTTGTAGTTGCATATATACGGGCATGATTACCATGATTACCGCACGGACATTTCATTGTGGTTAGTCTATGCATTCTTCAGGATCAGTTCGACATAGTTGGATCGGATGCTGGCAGAAATTATGCTCATACTGCATTGACTTGCGATATATTTTGTTATGAGCAATATCAATTATAATACTACTGCTCAAACCAATTCAGAGTGAAAGAAATTGTCCATAACCATGATATATTTTTTAGGAGCATGCATGAAGAGGTTTATGAAGATTTCATAAAATCAATTTTATCATAAACTTGACTTTTATATCGCTGAAGTTCTTTAGGAATGAATATCACTGTGTCTATAAAAGGGAATTATATATACCAGAATAGCATGTGTGCAAACAAAATCTAGTACAGAGATTTTCTAGTCATATATAGAAAAACAAGAGCATTACAAAAACAGCTACGTGATCATCGGAAGAGAATTTCTTTTCATGAGACTGTTTTGAAGATCAGTTAGCAGACAGGTAAAAGATAATATTTTATCTTTATCGGAAATGGACTTTCTCCAGTTCTCTGGAACATCGTACATGTCGTAGACATTGTGGAAATGGTAATAGGGATGACTATTAATCAAACAATTGGGTGAGAAAGGATAGATAAGACAATTAACCACTGACATAATAAAGTTTAAAGGCATTGGCTAACTTTGTGAGCAGCTGATTTAAAAAAATGATCAAACTAAGATGAAACATGTGTATGAGTACTTGTATTTGTACTCAAAAACCCTGAAACCAACCATAATTTGGAATGAAAAAGTGTAAGTTTGACGCAAACGGCAATTTTAATAAGCTTCGTCTCACGAGACAATCACTAAGAGGACCACTTTGCTTGAATTTGAAAATGCCGTTATGTGCCTCCCGCAGCGTGATACGCCAATACACACAGTACGGTAAGGTGAGTCATATGCGCATGCGCACTTCTTATGTCTATTCTGTTCAACCGACCCTCGTATATTTTTCAAACATTGGTTCACATTTTTGATATTTAAAAATACTTCCTGTGGATATTATACTTTGAAACTTTCAGACTGGTATTTTTACACTATAACCCTTATGTTTATCCCATTTTCAAGTAACAAAATAGGATTTTAAAAAAAATCATAACAATGTTAACCAATGCCTTTAATCAAACAATTGGGTGAAAAAGGATAGATAAGATAATTAACCACTGACATAATAAAGTTTAACAGCTTATTTCAAAGGTCAAGAGCAACGAAAAGTTTGAAGACAAAGAACAAATAGTGGTTCGCAACAACATTATTGAGATTGGTAAGTTTGCTTTGCTTAACTATCATGTTAAAATCAACAACCTTTGGAATGATTTGACACCTTATTTTTGTTTCGAGCATAGTTCAACACTCCTTCACTTTACATCCAAACATCACAGTTTGGTGAAGTTCAGTTTGATACGTTTTAAGTTTCCAAAAGATCGTTATCTATCTTGTTCTTTTTTCTAATACCGATTATAAGAGGAAGTATATCTATGTGAAGTATTTAAAGAGAGGACTAAACCTGTTGAAAATTTGAAAGGTTCAGATAAAATTATCATTGTTGACTCTGTCAACAGAAAAATATGGCTCTTTCAGTGTATACCGGGCGTATATAAGAAAAAGTTACATATCTGAAATATTTGTCAAAATTACATTTCAAATATTTCGAAGAGTTTTTTTTTCATGTCGATATATGCCTGGTAGTCTCATCTATCAAGTGCCACTAACGAAACAAATTTTCAGTCACACTTGGGCGATTACTGACTGTTTTTGTTCAGAGTGTGAAAAAAATGAGGGAAATTAAAGTGTAACGCTTTTTTTCTGATACACCCTCTATACGTGTTTCAAATAGATGAGATGTTTGTTATCAATTCTCAATCAGAGAATGGCGTTAAACACACACATAAGTTACAAGTTATCGACTTGTACTCATTATATACCGAAACACAATGAAACATAATGCCGAAAGCTTTTGCATGTGCTGTTGTTCACAACATTCAAGAATCTTTTCAGTTAGTTTTTGTTGTTGTTGTTGTTGTTTTGTATGGGTTTGACGTGAGGTTAAAGGTATACTGGAAATACCAAGTTGTTAACTAAGGACTCAATGATGATGGTGATGATGATGATGGTGATAATGATGATGATGATGATAATAATAATGATGATAATGATTATGATAATAATAATAATAATAATAATAACAACAACAACAACAACAACAACCATCAAAGAAGAAGAAGAAGAAGAAGAAGTAGAAGAAGAAAAGAAGAGGACAAGGAGGAGGAGGAGGAGGAGGAGGAGGACCCTGATAGCAGACGGACGACTTTAAGACGTCAAGAACTGGTCATAAACTGGTCCACACGTCATATGTCGTATACACGACTATTTTACAACAACCTTATGACGTCTTTATATAACCAAAATTTTCTCAAATTTTGTTTAAACAAAAGATGACATATTTTTTAAGTCAAATATTTACCACTTTTTGACGTCTTTTTTAAAGACCAGAACAAGACGTATTTTTACGTCAATTATTTCCCACTTTATAACAGCTTTTTTCAAGACCATAATATGACGTGTTTACGTCGTGATACGATTGTAATAGTTGATCGAGATTCATGAATATTCAAGAATCACCAGAAATGACTAAACTTCGTGAAAAAAGGAAGATAACATTTGAATTTTAACATTTTATGCAATGATTACACTACTGATTTAATGAACAATGTAATCCATGTTGAACACCATTCAGTTAATGTCATGGACAGGGTATTTCAGAATGCATCAAGAAATTGTAATTTCTAACTGTTTTTTTCAAGTACTACACTATAGTCCATATATATAGTAATGTCGATACAAAGCACTAGTAGTTAGGTATAGGATATAGGGTGTTAGGATATAGGGCTAGTATAGGACGATTTATAGGCTAGAACATTAACAAAGAGAAAACTTCATAATGTTGTATACATTCTAAAATATTTTATAAACCAGCTTTGAAGCTTTGACGTCTTTATGACGTGATTTTTACCAGTCTGTGAGCATCTTTTGGGTCGTAAAGACGTCATAAAGACGCTTTTTTTCCGACCAATATGATGTAAAATTTACGTTAAAATATGACGTCTTATTTTACGTCGTGTGCTGGTGCAAAGTATCGTCTTAAAGACGTATATATAATACGTAAATAAGACGTATGACACGACTTTAAAAAGACGTAAATATGATGTTATTCTTACCAGTCTCTGCTATCAGGGGAGGAGGAGAAGGAGGAGGAAAAATACTGGTGTGCTTTTATTGCACATAATACTTGCTGCCAATGCGTTTAAGACTATATTAGAGAAAGAAATGTAATTTGCACAGCCAACATGACCAAAGCCATTGATGTTAACTTGCTTGTTATTGATGTTAACCTTCTTGATTTCGAGCGCCTTTTGAGGCTTTTGTACCTAACCCTGTAATACATTCTTACAGATCAAGCTCCCTGTATCTGCAACAAAATTACTTGCGCCTATCGTTGCTACTTCGATCACTTCAAATGTTTAAATATCAAATCTCTCTCTTCTCCATTCTCCCCCCCCCCTCTCTCTGTCTCTCTCCTCTCTATTTTCTTTTTTTTCTCTCTCTCTCTCCCTCTCTTTTCTCCTCTCTCTGTCTTTCTCCTATTTTCTTTTTATTTCTCTCTCTCCTCTCTCTCTCTTTTCTCCTCTCTCTGTCTCTGTGCTCTATTTCCTCTCTCTCTCTCTCTCTCTCTCTCTCTCTTTCTCTCTCTCTCTCCCTCTCTCTCTTCTTTTATTTTGAGACAGACCGTATGTGAATGAAGATGAAGTCTGGTCCCAGCCTTTTAACCGCCTCCTGCATGTCCTGGTTTGTGGTTGCAACTGTTTTCGTTGTCTCGCTGATATCATGTCTGCTCTATGAAGGAACAGGGAAAGGACAAGGGATGCCCTTGTCCCCTCAGCCTCTGCCATACGTAATCCCGAAAAAGGTGAATATGAACATGAAGAAATTTAGCTATTAATACACCCACGCCATAAACCTCCAAACTGACTCCGTACCGGCTGATTCCTGGTCTGCTGTCGGTCTGATCTTGATATCTTTGGTGTGGCTGGGTATGTCATAACCCTTGTGTGTAAAAAAAAAAAGTACTATGGTACCAATGGTGCAACCATAGTAATTTTGATGGTACATCACGGTAATTTGAACATAAACCATCAAAGTACCGTGGTACCGCGGTAATTTGAACATATCCGTCACGTTGTGACACTCACAGCGCTGAGACATTAATTACCCCATCCAGTCAAAGCTGAGCCGCCAAAGTAACTAGCGCTCAAGCATATCAGGTACCCATTTACACCTGGGTGGGAAGTGGCAAATGTAGACTAATGTCTTGCCAAAGGACATTTAGTGCCGGGCTGGGATTTGAACCCCGTACCCCCCTTTATTATTATTTTTTTTTTACTAGGATTAACAGAGGGAGCACTATGGCTCGGTGGTAGAGAAGGGGTCTCGTAACTGGGAGCACCATGGTTTGAAACCAATATTATGGAAGCTCTAGTGCCATTTGGCAGTGTTAATCCTCATTACCAAGTCCCTCGGAGAGAACTTAAAGCCACTTGATAATCCTTTAATCCTTTACATTGATTGAAAATCTTCAAGAAAGGTGGACAAGCATTCCGATTTCATCATAGAGTGCTATATGTTGCAATGAAAGTTTCTGTAACGTCATAATATTGTCGATTGGTACTCCAAATTTAAACAAAAATATGTATCAGACTTTCAACAAAAATATATATCAGACGTGCCCTCAAACACAGTTTAATTATTTCTCTTTAGTTTATTCGTCAGCCCAAAATTGACCAGCAAACGTCGACAGTTCATTCGAGATATCATGTGGTAAATCGCAAAGAGGCGTACAGCATTGGAGACAAGATCCAGGTTGTGATCGAGGCTTTCGATTCAATGGGGAACCCCCAGACGACAGGTGGTGCATACTTCCGAGCCAAACTGGCGTCTGAAGACATCAAGGCTGCTTCCAGGTCAGATGGTGAAATCATTGATCGCGGGAATGGGAAATATCTGGCCGAGTTTATCCTTCGTTGGCCGGGTCGTGTCAAGGTGATGGTTATGCTGGTCGAAGGCGGCGATGCTGTACGCGTTCTCGCGAGGATCCGAGAGGAGTTCCCTACGCGTGGAAGCTACATTGGTCACTTTAAGAAGGGCTCCATCCTGGAATCCACGACATGCAACGTCGACCATGTCGCCCCACAGGTAGGCCTATATGTATCACTGATTCAAATAAGCAATGCTGGATGAGGCTGGACAGGAGCCACATTGGAACCACCGGCGTAAATCCACTCTGAGGAGTGGGGGGGGGGGATGATTGACTTTTTTGACGATTTTTTTTTCTGTCGATCTCACACTTAAGTATAAGCACACACCCTCACTGACCCCCACAGACCCCCCTACACACATTTTAATATTTATTTTGCGAGCGAGCGAAGCGAGTGAGCCAAAAATAACAATTTTTCTAGTTTTTAATCGCATTTTCTAACAGAAATTCTAAAATATGAGCGAGCAAAGCGAGCAAGCCAAAAATAACCACTTTTCTCATTTTTAATCGCATTTTCGAATAGAAATTCTAAAATATGATGGTTGTTTATGACAGATATTCAAAGGTTTTACTTACGGATTAATTAAAATATATTTTCTTTCTTAAAAAGTGGGGGGGGGGGGGATTTTTGTACACGCCATCCCCCCCCCCCTCTCCAAAAAGTGGGGGGGGGGGATATATCCCCCCATCCCCCCGAGATTTACGCCAATGATTGGAACCATGAAAACCCATTGAAAAACTTCTTAAAGTTCATTCTCTTCGTCTTCTCTCATTCTAAAACCATTTTCGATCACTACTAATTTTCAACCAAAAATTGAATGTGCATATATCTTTTTATCCCTACTGGCGGGTTTATGCCCTTGAAGATCTTCAAACGATGCGCTATTTCGAATGGGCCATGGTCTGCAACGGTCTGCAAATTCAAAGCGATGATGTGCGCATAGCGAGTCGATGGGGCCGTGCCAGTGACGCAGCCATTACGTTGATAGGCAAATGACAACAATCAAACGAATGTGATACTGACGCAAAGACAAACATCTTAGTTAATCACTGAATGTGATTTTTCTTTACGTATAATAGGAAAAGGAATGTGACTTCACAGATGTAGAGACGAACATTACCTGGTATTGTGTACGTCCAACCAATCCCAATTTGACTTGCGACCATTGGTGGAAACACAATTCAAACAACACTTATATCTTCGAGCAGCAAACCAAGTACATCCGGGCAGGAGAGGAAGAGTATTTCAAGGTGTAAGTCAATCCATTATACGTCATACCATGTACCAAGGTATGGGGTTCGAATACCTGGCGCAGCACTAGTGTCCTTAGGCAAGACATTATTCTACATTTGTCACATTTAACCCAAGGGTGATATTTCTTAGTATTTGCAGAGCTTTCGACCATTTTGGTAACTTGAGAGAAAAATGCATTTCTTTGTACACAAATTAGTCAATGGAAACTAAGATTTACAAAGCAGTACCTCTTTCATATTTCTTTATAACTTTGCTTCAAATTTTTATTCTTAGGAAAATTCTCCATCTGAATAGTAAAGACCATGACGTTGATAACTCAATTTTGATAATCAAAAAACAAAAACAAAAACAAAAACTGGATTTAGCGCCTTTTGGAAGCAAGCTCTTCATTTATTCTTTTAATGCATTGAGCACTACGATCCACCTTGTCGACCAGCCCTAAAATCATAACATTTTGCTCTTTGCTGGGTTCAAAAAAAGTAAAATTGATCATTATGGAATTATGTTTAGAAAGGGGTTCAAATGAATACGAAAATAAGTCAAAAGTTAAAGTTTTGATATTTCTAACCCCTAACTCCTAAATGCCTTTTATTCATTATGTATGTTTCCTTCTATTCATCAGGTACAAAAAATATCTGAAATGCGTCGATTGCGAACTAAATGTCACAGATCCACATACAGGTAAATAACAGGGGTCATCTCAGTAGACTGACAACCAACGAGACCTACAAAACACAAATAACAACAACCACAAGATCAAAACAAAACAAAAAACATATGAGGGGATAGGAAGGGGGGGGGACGACTTGTTTTTCAAAAGGTCCGCTTCTCCGAAGGTTCATAATTCGAAGCTTCATAGTTCTCCAATTTCCCATACCAGGGGTTTTATTATTCTGAAAATGAAAATAGAATAGGGGTAATAATTCCAAAAAAGGGTTCATTATTCTGAAGGTTTGCGATTCGGAAAAGGCAACAGAAACTATGAAATTTCTTTTGAATTACGAACCTCCGGAATTATGAACCTTAGGAAAAAAAACAGGCAACCGATAGAAATGTCTTTATCTAGCGAGCCCTCATAAAATGTTCTAAGAAGGGAGGCCCACGAGCGAGATATTTCTCTAAATTCTCTTTGGCCGTATAGACCAATTCCACAACGCGAGAGGGCAGCAGTCTGATCGCCATACTGTGGTGTGTACCCAACTTTTACAATACATAAGTCAATTGCGCATTATGTACATTCGTTCGATTTTTTTTTTTTCTATTTTGGACCAACATATGCAGATTTCTTTTAATGTTTGCAATGAGGAATAATCAGGGAAGTTCAGGTCGCAGCTGTGCAGTGCTAATGCCACAATAATTGGAGAAAGCCTAAAAATTGGAAGCTAACTGAGTGCGAAATTCACTCGGCTTTGACTCATGAAGCCTGTTTGTGTGAGAAGCCGTACTCCCTAGTCCCTACACAGGTTTCCTGAAAAATTTAGGGGGAAAAAGTACCGAAAGTACAAAAATGCATCATACCTTCATCTGTCAGATATGTCCATTGTCTTACGTCATCTACCCATGTAACCATGATTTATTTTATTGATCTAGAATAAAGTTAATGAAACGATATCAGGGCATATCATAATCTTTCATTGATTTTGTACACAGAGCCAATCGCGGTCAGCGCGCTATCACACCGCAGCTATCGCGTCGCCGATAGAGGGCCAAATACATAAGTCGGAGATGGAATTGGTCTATAGTCGAGCCTGTGTTTGTCTTTGCTCAGCTGGTCTTTATTGGAGAAACGATCTTGAGTTCTCTATGCACTTGGACTTGGAGCATTTGGGAAGCTCTTTGTTCTGTATTAAAGGGAAAGGCATTCCATCAATTAGGCCTGCTTTACGATTTGGATTTGACTGACTTCCAGTACTGTGTATTTAAAAACAAATTCAATATTCACCCAAAGCAGATGTCAGAGTGAAATGACCAACTCAGTACTCCCTGTCTCTGAATGATGTGGATAAGAACATGACTCGTATGCTCAATAAAAATAGTTGTGTGTAGTTTCCTCTCTTAAACCGTCATCTAAAATGATTGGTAAAGAAAACTGTACAAAGTGTCCCTGAAAAATGAAAACGAAACTCGAGTTTATGGCTAAGTTACTCAATAATTCCATTGTTTTAGATTTAAGAACACATCATTAAAAACCCCCTCATTTGCAATAGCATGACAAACATGAAAAATAATACTTTCTATGTTCTGAGTTAATCTGTTAATACAATACCTGCTCTTCTTTGTTGTTCGTATTATTCACACTTTTTATGCCATTAATATTTAATTAATGATTGTTAAATGCTCTATGAGTATTGTAAGATGTAATTGTGGTGAGTGTAACTTTATTGAACCCGGTGCTAAAAGAAAAGAGGAAAATGATGCTTTTGATCTTTAACAAGGCTGCATTTCATTCTGTCCATACGATTATGGATTTGAATTTGAATTGAAAATGTCACTATTTATATATGCTTTGTTTCATCTTGATATATTTCTGTAGATGAAGGGAAGGTTGACAGATATGGAAGTCTTCCCTGGCAGACATCTTGGGCGAGTCTACCTAAGTGCACACCGGGAAATACCCTCAGGAAGTTTGATAACATCACGTCTGGGTATCTTTACCAGAAGAAATGGTATTCTACGCAATGTCGCAACCGCCAGTTTGACGCCAAGAGTGCGGCGCAGTGCCTCACAAATAAAACTATCCTCATACTCGCTGATTCCACGGGAATGCAGCTTTACACTTATCTTAAGAACCTTCTCAAAATGGACGTCATACCACCCATCGATTGCATGCTTCATGCAAGACATGATTCCTTGAACTTGACCATTTATGATAAGTTCCATGGCCTGCCATCGCGTGGTACAAATGGCGGGCCCAGCTCCTGCCTCCGACAGAGCGTCGTCAATGTCCTAGATCATATGACATTCACACCAGACGTTTTCATCCTTTCAATAGGTGCTCACTTTTCCATACATACAATGGACTTGTTGAAAGGACAGCTTGTAAACATACGCGCGGCTGTGGAACGACTACATAAGCGTAACCCTAAGACCATCTTCATCATCAAAAGTGTCAATACGCGGGAATTTAAGAATCTCTCTCACATTTTGTCAAATAACGAATGGTATCTTTATACCCTGGATAGGTTGGTAAGGGAGATTTTTTCAGGTTATCCACATGTAGCATTGGTAGATGCCTGGGATTTGACTGTGACTCAGTTCTGCAATGATAACGTACACCCAATGCGTGAAACGCTATCTAACATTGTAGATTTGACCTTATCATTTATATGTCCAATTTAAGAATACAAAAAAGAAAGTGAGAGAGAGAGACTATATATTCAAAGCTAGTTTGGTTATATTCATTAAATCTTGCCACGAAATCCCCCCCCCCAAAAAAAAACAAAATAAATAAAAGAAAGAGAGGAAAATTATCTTATCTTGTAGGATTCCCAGAGAACAGTTGCAAATAACTGAATTAGATATAGTGAGAGAGAAGGAAAAGGTGGGAGAGAAACGGTGCTAGCTGATCTGGGCCCCGTTTCATAAAACTTGTTATCAGTAACAACTGCCACATTTTTACGACAAATTTACTCTCAGCCAATCAGATGCAAGGATTACAGTAGCTTATAACAGTTATTGCAACTTGTTATTAATAACAAGTTTTATGAAACGGGGCCCTGGGGTCACCATGGTCACGAGGGCACTTGCCCAACAATCACCCCAGTGAAACCCATTCTGGAATAGCCTATAAAAGGTCTGAACAACCTATGAAAGGTCTTTAAAAAATTACCCCCCCCCCCCACCCTCGCAGCCTGAGAGACCGTTCATTCAACCCTTTTTTAATTGAAAAAGAAGGCATGGATGCTTGACACAAAATCAAGGGAC
Source organism: Echinometra lucunter (assembly GCA_029962745.1). Lineage (NCBI taxonomy): Eukaryota > Metazoa > Echinodermata > Echinoidea > Camarodonta > Echinometridae > Echinometra > Echinometra lucunter. Next base: position 3,336,982 of record CM057160.1, on the reverse strand, counting down.
TTGTGCCCCCCACCACTGAACATGGTGAATAGTGCATCTTCCACTGAGGGAAAGATAACAAACATATACATAAGCAGTAGTGGATCAGAAATTTGGGAAGTGGCCGGAAGGGGGATGGTCAAATTTTACTCACAGACCCCCCCCCCCCCAAGAAGTGACTCTTTTTAGAAACATTGACCAGCCCCCTCCCCGATTATAACGATTTTAGAGGCTTGAATACGTTTTCAAAATCTCTGAACCCCCTCCCCCCAAAAGTTCTTGAAAATGGGGATTCCCATATTTTGCGGGTACACAAATATATTTTTACCGGCTACTTAGAGGTATTACAATATTTTGTGGGGGCGCGGAGCGGGGCGTACCCTTCTGTGCCCAAAGCCGCCACTGATACGGGCAGCGTTGACTGCTAATGAAAGAAAAAGCCATTCACTTCAAAGGCTATAACTTTTCATGGTTTCAAGGAACAAAAATAAAATCACGGAAAAATTAAATGACACAGATATGGCGCATAAGAGAAAGCATATCAAGGACATTATTTGTCTTTTAGTAATACAGAGGAATGCAAATTAGATTTTGATAGATATTGTACTGGTATTCTCGGGATAATTTCTTTGTATACATTATGTCTTGCCAATATGCTTATGGAATGGTTCATACTGTGTTGCTGATCACTATCTTTTGTTAAAAAGGTAGATTGTGGAATGACTCGATTAAAGGCGTTGAGGTATTGCCATGACCATGATAATTATATACTGCTTTTAAGTCACCATGATGATTCATTCGTTGACAGTGGTGTTTGCCTGCATTGTTTCATTGTTTTCATTTCAGAATTTAATTTTTTTACTATGAAATGAACAGTTTTACAACTGTTATTTTTATTTCCTTTACTTGTACGGCATGATCAGGTAATTATGATTATTGAGTAATATCACATTAAGATAATGAAAAAACAGTCGATAAGCATTTGATATTTCATAATTGTTCGACCAAACTCACTTCTGGTTTCAAATTGTAGCCAACCTTTTCCACATTTTACGAGAACAGTCATTTCCCCTTCATAAAGTAGCTAGTGGTGGCAGGGATTTATGTGAAAGGGGGGGGGGGGGGGGCCGGAGGGCAAGAAAAAAAAAGGCAAAGGTGCAAATTTACACCCTTTTGGATGCAAAAGTTTCTGCACCGTTCAGGTGGTTAATTGACATAATTGCACCTTTAAGGGTGTAGATGGGCATTTCCGGGTGAAAACAAGTACAAAAGGGTGCATCATTGCACCTTTTTTTGTGGGATGAAAGATTGCACCCCAAGTGGCGCTGCTGTTGTAGCACTTGGGGTACAAAATTGAACCTTTTTTTCCCCTTAGAGTATACAGACTGTAGGATAATTCTTACTTTGCTCACAGGTGTCGGGATATCAAGAGGGATCTTGAGAACGTAAAGAGCAAGTATGTGTTCATCAAAGAGTTGTCCTACGACATAGGTTTCGTACAAGATTACCTGCCACAAGGCTTCAGGTACGTCTTTCTCATCAGAGAGCCTTCAAGGGTCTACTCCTCTTTCCGTAGCGGTTGGCGAAGCTCGGAGATTGGCCTTGGAAACGGGGAGCTGGATATCATACGCGATGATCCAGCAAAACTGCAACCACTGCTTTGGTATGAGAAGCAACATCAGATTTGGAAGCACGTCAAAGAGAATTACGACCCCAATCCAATCATCATTGACGCCTTCGATCTCGCTTCCGAACCGCAGAAGATCTTGAAGGGTTTCTGTGATGCCGTTGGCTTTCCATACAGCGACAGTCTCCTCTATTATATTCACGTATTGCCAATAGGCCTATGTTTATGGAATGATTTATGTTGTTTTGCCGCCATCAGTCTTAATTCAAATATAGCTCGCTTAGAACGTGTGGAATGAACTGAATAAAGGCGTTGAGGTATTGTCATGACACAAAACTATACTGAAGTCACCTGGTGATTCTTTCGTCAACACTGGTGTGGAGTTGTATTGTTTTATTTCTTTCTCTTCAGATTTTTTCTATAGAAATAAATAAACACTTTTACGATGGCTACTTTTATTTCCATGAGACATTTACACCAGATGATTATGCTTACTTATTTATATTATTTCAACAGCGAAAGACAGTCGATAAGCATTTTATATTTCACAATGGTTAATAACAAAATAAGTAAAGAAATAAATGGATAGATAAATGAATGAATAAATAAATGAATAAATAGACAAATAAATAAATAAATAAGAACAGCATTTAGTATCAAGTAATATTATACAAATGATATGATTCCATCACGATGCGTTAGAGAGAGGGAAAAAATTCAGATCATTACCCCTTCTCAGGGGGTAGGTGGTCGGGGGAGGGGCACTGAGAATCGAGGGTCGCAGACCCAAAGTTGCCCACATGGGAGCTTAAACAAGCAACTAGTCTATAAATTCAAATTCAGAATTATTTATTTTAAAATAGATATGAAAGATCATTCTCTATTTTCAGTCTACAAAGTATAACCAAATTTCCTTTCATAATTCGAAATTCTAACATAGGCAGCCATTTACTTAGGGAGTAAATTTGAATATAGAGTATAATACGCTCTTGTTTGTCTGAAATCAATATCTAGCAAGACAAATAAAGCCTTGCACATATTATTCATGTTACGAAAAAGTATGATCTCTAGTTGCTAGTCCAAAGGTAGACACTTAATCTTTGGCTCTATATCGCTGGCTGGGTCGTATGATTTTAAAATGTGAGGTGAGCAGGACTAAGCTTTCCGTAGATACAATATCTTTAAAAAAGACAATTTTAACTGGCTTTCTGTTTTACCGATATCATTGCTGTTTGAAATGGCGGACCAACAAGTCAAGGTCGCAATGTGGTGCATACCGCGGTCCATGTCCACGGTGTTTGCTAAATGCATGAGTGCTATTGACGAAATGGAAGTCTACTTGGAGCTTTATTCGTATGCAGCAGCAGTGGGTGGTTACTTTGAGACGGCGACAGGTCGTGCGTTCCCGAAACAGCTCGACGGGAACGAGACGGTCTATGAAGAAGCGAAGGAGGTGTGGAAGAAGTTCACGAACACTGTATTAACTCCGAGAAGAATATCGTAAGTATATTCTCCATACCGAATAGAGCTAGAGGGGATCTCGGATAAGGGGAAAGGGAAAGGGATAGAGAGTGCACCTTTTCCATAAAATGAACGACTGCACACAATTACAGCTTGCTTGAGAGACATAAGGGTATTGTATTCATCAAACTTCATTGATAGGAAATAATATTCTGTTCTTCAAAATATATTAATAAGGTGCATATTAAAATTGGAAAATGAACCGAATGATATATCCTAAAACAAAATGGAAACAGCAAGTTCTACTTATTGGTAAATTAACAAGGACCAAATTGGAAATACAATCATCGCTGATTTGCAAGTCGAAAATTTACTGTCTCCGTTTAAAAGGTTGGGAGGTTCAGCAGTGTTCAGTGAGCTCAGTAGTAAGATAAAAAAATCAGCAAAGCCAACTTTTAAAAGCTGAATGACAAAAAAAAGAGCAGACTTACGTGTAGTGAAAATCAGCCTGGTCAGCGGTGATGATGCAAGGGTGGAGGGAATAACTAGAGCCGATTTAGGTATATTTCCAACAAAATGTTAACGGCTTCTGTGAAGAACATAGTTTGGCCCTCTTCATGATTACGAAGTGTCTGCTTTTTACGCAGTAATATATAAGTTGTGATTTCAGTCATGATTACCATATGAATTTGACCATACACGTTAAGAAAAAAGGTTCAGTTTTCACTCTTCAAATGCAACGTGCTCCTTTATGGGTGCAACCTTGCACCCGCAGAAGCATTATGCACCATTATGGAAGGTGCAAATTTGCACCCTTTTGAATGCAAAATTTTCTGCACTCTTTAACAGTGGCGTAGACAGGTTCTCACACCTGGGGGGGGGGATGATTTGCCGTTCACGAGAAATCGAGGATAATTTCGTATACAGATACACACACACACCCGCAACTCCCCACAACTCACACACATACACACACACAAACACACACACAAACACTTTTTTTTTCAACATGTTTTTATTAAGGATTTCATTCAAATAAACTCAGATAAATATAAATAAAATTGACAAATCTTCATTTCATATCAATAACAAATTACAAAACTATTTACCAAAAAAAAAACTGAAGCAAATAATGATGGAATGAAATACCTTGAATATATATATATATATATAAATGAAATGAACCCAGCCCCGACCCTCATGTAACCTAATAATACATATAATTAATATTGAAAGATTTGCAGAAAGAGAAAAAAAAAATCAAGATATCATTGTTGCACCCCTAATATATTTTACATTAAGCTTCTACATACAATGAAAGAAAAAGTACATTGAAAGAAAAAGTACATTGACATATACACCCACTCACACACACTTACACCCCCGCAACCAACACACTCACACATATACACATACATAAACAAACATTCATACAAATATGTTCATGAACATATAATTTTGACATAGAGTAAAAAAAAAAAATAAAAAAAAATCTGCAAATCAGATTGACACAAGAGAAGGGGGAAATGAAAAAAAAAAAAAAAAGTACAAAATTATCAACACTCACTGAATCATCAACACTCACACCAAAATTGACACTCGTACCACACTAGACACATCCTATCTGTTCACATTCAAATCTCTTTTCACCTTCAGTTCATCCCATTTTTGTATATGTAAACTTATCTTGCCTGATTTTGATGCCAGGCGACTTTCTTCCTCTATACAACCCGTAATATATTTCTGTATCTTAATGAAAGAGGGTAACCGGCCTTCAGCTCTTGAATTAAAAATAACATATTTTATAAATAAAATAACAGAATTAACACATTTATTTCTATTAGAATTTCCAGGTAATCCTAAAAATATATCCCTCCAATTCATAGTTCTTAATTCAACTAAACAAAAATGATCAATAGAAAATTGCCACAAAGGCTTAACTTTTATACAGTCCATGAATATATGAAAATATGATTCAGTATGTGTACAACAAAATGAGCAGTAATTATCCCCCACAAAACCAAATCTCTTCAAATGTTCTTTTGTATATATTGCTCCATGTAAAAGCTTAAACTGAAATTCCCTTTGTTTTCTTATAAGAGTTGTACTTCTGATATATCCAAATAATTTACAAATTTCTACATCAGTAAAACTAAAATCACTGTGACCATCCTTGAGTGTTAATTTATACAATTCTTGTAGATTGGTAATGAATAAGTTATAAACTGTTTTTGATTTAATTACCTCAAAATCTGTTTCCTGTCTTCCAATGTTCATACATATCCTAGAGTCTACGAAATCAATTTTTTTTAAACTTTAACGAACCAGTAAAATTTTTCCAACTTGTTGGTATAGCGTGGGCGATTTCTATTATTTGAAGAAGTTGATTTGCAGTAATACCAAGATTTTGAAAAAACGACACAGGTTTTATGTGTCCATTATCAAAAATTTGATCCATGCTAAATATTCCTTTATTAAAAAGATCCTTGTCAAAAATCGTTTTACCTCTGATACAAATATTTTGATTATTAAATATAATTGGATTAACCTCATCTTCAGAATATCGATATTTCCTCAAGTCTTGCCAAGCCTTCATCATTTCTGAATAAACACACACAGACGCACGCACACATACACACCCACACCCGAATGCACAGACATAAATAGACAGGGCGGCGGAGCGTCTTTCAAAGTGGGGGGGGGGCACTAGCGAAAAAGGGCACTTTGGGGGAAAAAAGGGGGCCTTACAAGTGCTGAACACGAGAAGGAAAATATACCCTTAAATTCTATTTAACACACATTTAAAGTGCTTTTTGACATACTTTTACAAGTCATGGTAATAACTACTCTGCACTATTATTGTATACTGTTCTGTCTTACTCAATTGTGAGCGAGCGAAGCGAGCGAGCAAAAAATGCTAGGTATTTTTGCTGAAGGGCATGGTATTTGCAGTATATTTCGAGTGGCCTATAATGATAAAGGCTCCCGGAAATCCATTTTATTCGTGTTCCATTATCGTTGTAAATTTCTTCCATTTACTTTGTATATATTTTTTCTTATAGTGACCAAGCTATAATGTCTAAACGCATTAGTGAGGTCTCATAGGTACCGATTATTTTTTTTTCAGAGAAAATATTCAAATTGAATGGGGTTTTGAGCACAATACCATCAGGAACTTAGAACATATAAGACTTTATGGTTACAACACACTTGAACTGCCTTGAGTGAGATATCATAAGTACGAGCGAGCGTAGCGAGCGAGCTTTAGAAAGAAAAAGTAGAAAAATACCCCCCAATAAAGGGGCACCGTTCCTTCTAATTACAGTTGTGGGAAGCACTTGCCCGAATGGAAAAGGGACACTATCAGAAAACAAAAATCGCGCTAATTGCCCTTATCTTACATGAACAGATGCAGATATTGGACATACTAGAAAGGAAAATGTGCACTTATCAGAAGTAAATGAGGGCATGTATCAGATTTCAAATGGGGCACTTATCAGGGGTGAAAAGGGGCAATCTGCAGAAGAGAAATTGCACTGTGAAAAACGAAAAGAGGTAGTGAAAGGGGATAATAATTACATTTTAAAAGGGACATTCATTTGAAGTGTAAGAGGCGCACTTCTCAGAAGGGAACAGATCGCTATTAAAAGGGAAAGGCATAAAAGAGCGCATTTCTGTAGATTTTAAGAAGGGTAACTTATCTGAAACGAAAAGGGTCACTTATTAGAAAGCGAAAGGGCACTTGATCAACAAAGAAAATGAGCCCTTCTAAGATAAAAGAAGGGCACTGAACAGGTTTGAAAGGCGGCATTTTTGTTGGGTAAAAAGGGGCACTTTTTTATGCTTCGAAAAGTGGGAGGGGGGGGGGGAACACTGTTCACCCTGCCCCACGGGAGCGCCGCCTCTGTAAATTGAAGATCTACGCACCGTGACAACCGTATATAGAATATGGACTGTCACACTCATTATTGCATATTTACATCACGCTTTTTATCTTTTTTTTTTAAATTTTGTTATTACACCACTTAAGAAAAACTGAGATGGCGCCGAAATTACCCAAAAGTAATATAAATAACTACATAAATCAGAATAATGATCGATATAGTTATGATAGCAATCGCCATTTCAGTCACATTAACGATGATGATGATGATGATGACAACTATTATTGTTATCATAATTACAATAATTAATAATAATAATAATAATAATAATAATAATAATAATAATGATAATAATAATAATGATAATATTTAGTAATGTATTATTATTATTATTATTATGTTTATTGTTGTTGTTGTTGTTATTGTTGTTGTTATAATGATAATGTAAGAAAACATTCTTCCCTAAAACCTGGGGGGGGGGATGATTGTACATGTCATCCCCCCACCTTGTGAGGTGGGGGGATGCATACCCCTCATCCCCCCCCCCCCCCCGCTGTCTACGCCCCTGCTCTTTAAGGTACTTAACTGCACCTTTGAGGGTGCAGATGGGCATTTCTGGGTGCAAATAATTACAGAAGGATGCATCATTGCACCTTTTTTTTACCAAATTAATTGATTACCAAATGAATTTGACCATTATGGATGTAGTGAGTTATACCCTTTATAGAAGGTGCAAATTTGCACCCTTTTGAATGCAAAATTTTCTGCATTCTTTAAGGTACTTAACTGCACCTTTAAGGGTGCAGATGGGCATTTCTGGGTGCAAATAATTACAGAAGGATGCATCTTTCACGTCTTTGCACCTTTTTCATGTAGAGTGCAAGATTGCACCCCAAGAGGCGCTGCTATTGTAGCATTGGTGTTGCACAATTGCACTCTTGATTTCTTAGAACAGATCGTGGGATAATTCTTATTTTGTTCACAGGTGTCATGATATCAAGAGAGATCTTGAGAAAGCAAAGAGCAAGTACGTGTTCATTAAAGAGATGTCGTACATCATAGATTTCGTAAAGGATTATTTGCCACAAGGCTTCAGGTATGTCTTTCTCATCAGAGAGCCTTCAAGGGTCTACTCCTCTTTCCGTAAAGGTCAGCGAAGCTCGGAGGTGGTCCTTGGAAACGGGGAGCTGGATATCATACGCGATGATCCAGTAAAACTGCAACCACTGCTTTGGTATGAGAAGCAACATCAGATTTGGAAGCACGTTAAAGAGAATTACGACCCCAATCCAATAATCATTGACGCCTTCGATCTCGCTTCCGAACCGCAGAAGATCTTGAAGGGTTTCTGTGATGCCGTTGACTTTCCATACAGCGATAGTCTCCTCCAGTGGGCCCCAAGCATTGATGACTTCCCAAAGAACTTTGTAACAGCAGGAGAAGGCCTCTTCAAGCACTTCTCCACATTCTATTCCACGGCATTCAGTACCACACACTTCATGGCGCCATCGGGGTCAGGGCCCATACCTCGTGATCAGCTCACGGATGACGTCATACGTTGTGTGGACCACTCCATGCCATTTTACCAGGAGATGTATGAAAACAGACTGCAAACATCTTAATTATACTGAATTCTTTGTTGTTCAAGTCTGATATTTCTGAATATGAAATAATCTAATTTTCAATAATCAGTATGGCTGGTAACTAGACACAAAATTTTCTCTTATTACATGTATTACGTGGACAACTAATCACCTGCCTATCCTAATTTGGAAAATCGGTACCGCCCACTCCCACTTAAAAAAGTACAACAGTGAGTGCTTTACGTAATGTTCCAAAGAAATCATGTTTGGGTGTGTGTGTGTGTGTGTGTGTGTGTGGGTGTGTGTGTGTGTGTGTGTGTGTAGGGGGGGGGGTCGAACATTTGCCCTCTGAGAATCGCAGATTTGCCTTTGAGGACTAAAAATGTTATAACCTACCTATGATTGTTCTCTCACGTATACTGCTCTCGCGCATAAATCTTTGATGACGATATGGTATTCTCTTTGTCCAGGTTCGAGTTGATTCGGGGACAGAATATTGTGATTAAATTAATTCCAATTTAATTTAAATGAATTAGAAATTGAGCTGAATTAAAGCTATCCTGAGCATGCATGGTGCAGTAAATACGTAAATAATAATCAGCAAGATGTTTATTTGACAGCAGTGGAGGGTCTGTCTTAAAAGTAGACTCATAACAACTACAAAACATGCAACAGAAGGAGATAAATTGATAATTTTTTCATAGTCAGCCCCATGATGGAGTGCTATATCTTAAAAGTCTGCTTATCAAAGAAAGGCATCTCGTCATTTCTTTTTGTATATAATATTCACGTATTGCCAATAGGCCTATGTTTATGGAATGATTTATGTTGTTTTGCCGCCATCAGTCTTAATTTAGATATAGCTCGCTTAGAACATGTGGAATGAACTGAATAAAGGCGTTGAGGTATTGTCATAACACAAAACTATACTGAAGTCACCTGGTGATTCTTTCGTCAACACTGGTGTGGGAGTTGTATTGTTTTATTTCTTTCACTTCAGATTTTTTCTATAGAAATAAATAAACACTTTTACGATGGCTACTTTTATTTCCTTGAGACATGTACACCATGAATAGATGATTATGCTTACTTATTTATATTATTTCAACAGCGAAAGACTGTCGATAAGCATTTTATATTTCACAATGGTTAATAACAAAATGTGTAAAGAAATAAATAGATAAATAGATAGATAGATAGATAGATAGATAGATAGATAAATAAATAAATAGATAAGAGCAGCATTTAGTATCAAGTAATAATATACAAATGATATGCTTCCATCATGATGCGTTAGAGAGAGGGAAATATTTCAGATCATTACCCCTTCTCAGGGGGTAGATGGTCGGGGGCACTGAGAATCGAGGTCGCAGAACCAAAGTTGCCCCCTGGGAGCTTAAACAAGCAACTAGTCTATAAATTCAAATTCAGAATTATTTATTTTAAAATAGATATGAAAGATCATTCTCTATTTGCAGTTTACAAAGTATAACCAAAATTCCTTTCATAATGTCGAAATTCTAACATTGGAAACCATTTACTTAGGGAGTAAATTTGAATATAGGGCATAATACGCTCTTGTTTGCCTGAAATCAGTATCTAACAAAACAAATAAAACATTGCACATATTATTCATGTTACGAAAAAGTATGATCTCTAGTTGCTAGTCCAAAGGTAGACACTAAAGCTCTGGCTCTATATCGCTGGCTGGGTCATATGATTTTGAAACGTGAGGTGAGCAGGACTAAGCTTTCCGTAGATACAATATCTGAAAAAAAAGACAATTTTAACTGGCTTTCTGTATTACCGATATCATTGCTGTTTGAAATGGCGGACAAGCAAGTCAAGGTCGCAATGTGGTGCATACCGCGGTTCATGTCCACGGTGATTGCTAAATGCATGAGTGCCATTGACGAAATGGAAGTCTACTTGGAGCTTTATTCGTATGCAGCAGCAGTGGGTGGTTACTTTGAGACGGTGACGGGTCGTGTGCTCCCGAAACAGCGCGACGGGAACGAGACGGACTATGAAGAAGCGAAAGAGTTGTGGAAGAAACTCACGAACATTACTGTTTTTCCGAGAGGAATATCGTGAGTATATTCTCCATGAACAGGATAAATTATATACTGAATATATTTTTATTTATTTATTTATTTTTCTTAAAAACAGATGCATGCACAAGTCCGTATCAATATGCCTATATAGCACGATAATTCAATGTACAATATAAGATCAATGGAGATAAAATGCCGTGCTCAAAGGCATAGGTGCCGTGACGGGGATCGAACCCCCAATTCTCGCGTCTCCATACAGTCAAACCACTCGACTTCGACACCTCCCCTGCAACCATGATAGTTTTGTGGTAGAGCAGTAGTGTCGTAGCTGGGGGTACCGGGGTTCGATACACTGTGGTTGAGCCTGATCCCTTATGGTATAGATATAATCCTCATTACCAAGTTCCTGAGAGAGCACTTAACGCGGTCTGTTCCCTGGTAGCATAATTACAAGCTTTTTAGTAGTCAAGTACAATAACCAACTATTTCATTTTTAACATTTAACATACTTTACCTTTACACAAACTGTAGAATAATTTTTTATTTTCGTTTTTCTTTTGGTACTTCATAGATGTCACGATATCAAGAGAGATCTTGAAAACGCAAAGAGCAAATACGTGTTCATCAAGGAGATGTCCTACGTCATAGATTTCGTACAGGATTATATGCCACAAGGCTTCAGGTATGTCTTTCTCATCAGAGAGCCTTCAAGGGTCTACGCCTCTTTCCGTAAAGGCAATCAAAGCTTGAAGATAATGAAACCAGATGGGAACGGGGAGCTAGATCTCGTACGCGATGATCGATTAAATATGCAGCCAATGCTTTGGTATGAGAAGCAACATCAGATTTGGAAGCACGTCAAAGAGAATTATGACCCCAATCCAATCATCATTGACGCCTTCGATCTCGCTTCCGAACCACAGAAGATCTTGAAGGGTTTCTGTGATGCCGTTGGCTTTCCATACAGCGATAGTCTCCTCCAGTGGGCCCCAAGCAATGAGGACTTCCCAAAGAACTTTGTAACAGCAGGAGAAGGCCTCTTCAAGCACTTCTCCACGTTCTATTCTACGGCATTCAGTACCACACACTTCATGGCGCCATCGGGGTCAGGGCCCATACCACGTGATCAGCTCACGGATGACGTCATACGTTGTGTGGACCACTCCATGCCATTTTACCGGGAGATGTATGAAAACAGACTGCAAGCTTCTTAATTATAATGACTGCTTTGTTGATCAAGTCTGATATTTCTGAAATGAATATGAAATAATCTAATTTTCAGTAATCAATATGGCTGGTAACTAGACACAAAATTTTCTCTTAAGTGGGCAACTAATCACCTGCCTATCCCAATTTGGAAAATCGGTACCGCCCCCTACCACTTTAAAAAAAGTACACCAGTGAGTGCTTTACGTAATGTTCCAAAGAAATCATGTTTCTCTGTGTGTGTGTGTGTGTGTGTGTGTGTGTGTGTGTGTGTGTAGGGGGGGGGGTTCGAACATTTGCCCTCTGGGAATCGCAGAGTTGCTTTTGAGGACTAAAAATGTTCTAACCTACCTATGCTTGTTCTCTCACGCATACTGCTCTCGCGCATAAATCTTTGATGACGATATGGTATTCTCTTTGTCCAGGTTTGAGTTGATTCGGGGACAGAATATTGTGATGAAATTAATTCCAATTCAGTTTTGAATAAGAAATTGAATTGAATTAAAGCTATCCTGAGTATGCATGGTGCAGCAAATTCTTAAATAATAAACAGCAAGATGTATATTTGAAAGCGGTGGACAGTCTGTCTTAAAAGTAGACTCATAACAACTACAAAACATGCAAAAGAAGGAGATAAATTGATAATTTTTTCATAGTCAGCCCCATGATGGAGTGCTATATCTTAAAAGTCTGCGGAATGACCTGAAGAAAGGCGTTGAGGTATTGTCATAACACAAAACTATACTGAAGTCACCTGATTATTCATTCGTCAACACTGGTATGGGATTGTATTATTTTATTTCTTTCACTTCAGATTTAAAAAAAAATAAATAAACACTTTTACGATGGCTATTTTTATTTCCTTGAGACAATTACACCATGAACAGATAATTATGATTACTTATACTTATATTATTTCAACAGCGAAAGACAGTCGACAAACCTTTCATATTTCATAATTGTCAATAACAAAATAAATAAATAAACAAATAAATAAATAAACAAATAAATAAATAACAGCATTTACTATCAAGAAATAACATACAAATGATATGCTTTCATCATGATGCAGGAGAGAGAGGGAAAAATTTCGGATCATTACCCCTCCTCAGGGGGTAGATGGCCCGGGGGGGGGGGCATTGAGAATCGAGGTCGCAGAACCAAAGTTGCCCACAAGGGAGTTTAAACGAGCAACTAGTCTACAAATTCAAATTCAGAATTATTTATTTTAAAATAGATATGAAAGCTCATTCTTTATTTTCAGTTTTCAAAGTATAATCAAGATTTCTTTCATAATGTCGAAATTCTAACATAGGAAACCATTTACTTAGGAAGTAAATATGAATATAGTGTATAATACGCTCTTGTTTGTCTTAAATCAATATCTAACAAAACAAATAAAACATCGCACATATTATTCATGTTACCTAAAAGTATGATCTCTTGTTGCTAGTCCAAAGGTAGACACTTAAGCTTTGGCTCTATATCGCTGGCTGGGTCATATGATTTTAAAACGTGAGGTGAGCAGGACTAAGCTTTCCGTAGATACAATATCTGAAAAAAGACAATTTTAACTGGCTTTCTTTATTACCGATATCATTGCTGTTTGAAATGGCGGACCAACAAGTCAAGGTCGCAATGTGGTGCATACCGCGGTCGATGTCCACGGTGTTTGCTAAATGCATGAGTGCTATTGACGAAATGGAAGTCTACTTGGAGCTTTACTCGTATACAGCAGTAGTGGGTGGATTCTTCGAGTCGGCGACGGGTCGTGCGTTCCCGAAACAGCTCGACGGGAACGAGGAGGACTATGAAGAAGCGAACGAGGTGTGGAAGAAGTTCACGAACAGTAGTACGGTATTAACTCCGAGAAGAATATCGTAAGTATATTCTCCATACCGAATAGAGCTAGAGGGGATCTCGGATAAGCGGAAAGGGAAAGGGATAGAGAGTGCACCTTTTCCATAAATGAACCACTGCCAATAAGTATAGCTTGCTGGAGAGACATAATGTATTCAGAGGCGTCGATCCTGGGGGGGGGGGGGGGGGGGCAGGGGGGGCAATTGCCCCCCAAAGAAAATTTCGGGGGGGCAAAGACATCATTTTGCCCCCCCCCCAATAATTTCCCAACCAAAAAAAAAAAGAAAAAAAGAAAAAAGAAAAAAGAAAGGGAAAGAAAGGAAAAGGAAGGAAGGAAGTGAAATGAAAGCGTAAAACAAGAAAAAAGAAAGAAAATTGGACACTAGGAAGCGCTCGCTCGCTTCGCTCGCTCGTATCTTAACCAATGCCGATGATAATTACTATTCTTATGAAAGGAAATCGGTTTGCGTCTTATGTTTCTATCTAATGTTATACTATTCTTCTACTCATAGGAAGTAATATAACCAGACAAGATATCACTCGTAGAAATCGAGCGGCCAGTTGATCTAAAAATAGATAAAATTTCAGGAGATAATGGCCTGGATTTAAAAAAAAACCGCAAAATAAAAACATATTTTTCGTTAACTCGCTCGCTACTCCACTGTACTCTCGCTGGTAAAAGCTAGATACAAGATGATTTCGGGCAGCAAGTAGGTTATTATAGCAGCGAGATTCCAAAGTATCATTATATTTGGGCAGCAAGGTGGTTGACAAAGATTTTGGGACGAATCCATATAATTTTGCCAAGATCGGTCGTTGACTTTGCTCGCTATAGTAGAAACAGAATGGATTCGGACTGCAAGCGAGGTAGCTAAGCCAGTGTCATATTCGGCACACAGGTGATCGGATGTATTATTTAGATATCATACAGGCATGACAGGTTTACAGTGTATTCTGATGATAATGATAATAATAATATTCCGTTCTGGTATAGCGCATATCACATTTTTATCACATTTTTATGACGAAATAACACTTCTATCATATGGAAAAGGGTATATTTTTCCTCGCTCGCTGCGCTCGCTCGTTTCATATTAATGGTTTTGAAAAGCAAACAAATTCGGTGAGATGAAACCGAATAGATAATGTAGATGTTTCATTGGCTCACAGCGAAATTTGCCAAAGAGTTTACTACACCTACCATGAAAAAAAAAAAGTGTGTGCTTCCTCACTCGCTTCGCTCGCTCGTAATATTAAAAAAAAAAAAGATTGGTTTGGGGGGCAGCAACAATGGACCAGCGATGTGACAAAATAGAGTTCATATTTGGCAGCGAAGTAACCATATACATACATATCAGGTATCATTTATGCCTATATGATAACTATACTCTTCTCTCATAACAAGAAATTTGTTATTTTTTGCTCGCTCGCTTCGCTCGCTCGCAAAATTGAAAAAAAAAAAAAAGAAGCAGGATGCTTCACATAGCAAGTTGCTTAATTTCCCCAATTTGAAAATGCTTCACGTTGATATAGGCCTATGTTTTATATATATATATATATATATAGGCCTATGTTTTATATATATATATATATATATACATACATACATATGTGTGAGGGTGTGTGTGTATGTGTGTACAAATAGTAGCCGTGGGTTCATCTCCGCTTGGTCGTCTTGCCCCCCCCCCCATCCGAAAAATGGATCGACGCCTCTGAATGTATTGTATTCATTAAACTTCATTGATAGGAAATAATATTCTGTTCTTCAAAAAAATATTAATAAGGTGCATATTAAAATTGGAAAATGAACCGAGTAATATATCCTAAAACAAAATGGAAACAGCAAGTTCTACTTATTGGTAAATGAACAAGGATCAAATGGGAAATACAATCATCGCTGATTTGCAAGTCGAAAATTTACTGTCTCCACTTAAAAGGTTGATGTAAAAAGCACTACCTATTGGGAGGTTCAGCAGTGTTCAGTGAGCTCAGTAGTAAGATAAAAAAATAATCAGCAAAGCCAACTTTTAAAAACATGAATGACTTCTTTGAAGAACATAGTTTGGCCCTCTTTATGATTACGAAGTGCCTGCTTTTTACGCAGTAATATATAAGTTGTGATTTCAGTCATGATTACCATATGAATTTGACCATACACGTTAAGAAAAAAGGTTCAGTTTTCACATTTCAAATGCAACGTGCTCCTTTATGGGTGCAACTTTGCACCCGCAGAAGCATTATGCACCATTATGGGTGCAGTGAGTTATACCCTTTATGGAAGGTGCAAATTTGCACCCTTTTGAATGCAAAATTTTCTGCACTCTTTAAGGTGCTTAACTGCACCTTTAAGGGTGCAGATGGGCATTTCCGGGTGCAAATAATTACAGAAGGATGCATCTTTCACGTCTTTGCACCTTTTTCATGTAGAGTGCAAGATTGCACCCCAAGAGGCGCTGCTACTGTAGCATTGGGGTTGCACAATTGCACTCTTGTTTTCTTAGAACAGATCGTGGGATAATTCTTATTTTGTTCACAGGTGTCATGATATCAAGAGAGAACTTGAGAAAGCAAAGAGCAAGTACGTGTTCATTAAAGAGATGTCGTACATCATAGATTTCGTACAGGATTATGTGCCACAAGGCTTCAGGAATGTCTTTCTCATTAGAGAGCCTTCAAGGGTCTACTCCTCTCTCCGTAAAGGTCAGCGAAGCTCGGAGATGGGCTTTGGGAACGGGGAGCTGGATATCATACGCGATGATCCAGCAAAACTGCAACCAATGCTTTGGTATGAGAAGCAACATCAGCTCTGGAAGCACGTCAAAGAGAATTACGACCCCAATCCAATCATCATTGACGCCTTCGATCTCGCTTCCGAACCGCAGAAGATCTTGAAGGGTTTCTGTGACGCCGTTGGCTTTCCATACAGCGATAGTCTCCTCCAGTGGGCCCCAAGCAATGATGACTTCCCAAAGAACTTTGTAACAGCAGGAGAAGGCCTCTTCAAGCACTTCTCCACGTTCTATTCCACGGCATTCAGTACCACACACTTCATGGCACCATCGGGGTCAGGGCCCATACCTCGTGATCAGCTCACGGATGACGTCATACGTTGTGTGGACCACTCCATGCCATTTTACCAGGAGATGTACGAAAACAGACTGCAAACATCTTAATTATACTGAATGCTTTGTTGGTCAAGTCTGATATTTCTTAAATGAATATGAAGTAATCTAACTTTCAATATCAATGTCGGTGGTGACGAGAAACAAGATTTTCTCTTATTATAAATTGGACAACTAATCACCTGCCTATTCCAATTTGGAAAATCGGTACCGCCCCTCCCACTTAAAAAGTACGGCAGTAAGTGCTTTACTTAATGTTCCGAAGAAATCATGTTTGTGTGTGTGTGTGTGGGGGGGGGGGTCGAACATTTGCCCTCATTCCCCCTTTAAGAATTCTGAGAATCGCAGATTTACTTTTGATGACTAAACAATGTTCTAACCTAACTATGATTGTTCTCTCACGTATACTGCTCTCGCGCATAAATCTTTGATGACGATATGGTATTCTCTTTGTCCAGGTTCGAGTTGATTCGGGGACAGAATATTGTGATGAAATTAATTCCAATTCAATTTAAATGAATTAGAAATTGAGCTGAATTAAAGCTATCCTGAGCATGCATGGTGCAGTAAATACGTAAATAATAATCAGCAAGATGTTTATTTGACAGCGGTGGACAGTCTGTCTTAAAAGTAGAATTATAACAACTACAAAACATGCAACAGAAGGAGATAAACTGATAATTTTTTTCATAGTCAGCCCCATGATTAGATGATGGAATGTTATATCTTAAAAGTCTGCTTATCAAAGAAAGGCATCTCGTCATTTCTTTTTGTATATAATATTCACGTATTGCCAATAGGCCTATGTTTATGGAATGATTTGTGTTGTTTTGCCGCCATCAGTCTTAATTTAAATATAGCTCGCTTAGAACATGTGCAATGAACTGAATAAAGGCGTTGAGGTATTGTTATAACACAAAACTATACTGAAGTCACCTGATTATTCATTCGTCAACACTGGTATGGGATTGTATTATTTTATTTCTTTCACTTCAGATTTAAAAAAAAAAAAATAAACACTTTTACGATGGCTATTTTTATTTCCTTGAGACATTTACACCATGAACAGATAATTATGATTACTTATACTTATATTATTTCAACAGTGAAATACAGTCGACAGACCTTTCATATTTCATAATTGTCAATAACAAAATAAATAAATAAACAAATAAATAAATAAATAACAGCATTTAGTGTCAAGAAATAATATACAAATGATATGCTTCCATCATGATGCAGGAGAGAGAGGGAAAAATTTCGGATCATTACCCCTCCTCAGGGGGTAGATGGTCGAGGGGGGGGGCACTGAGAATTAAGGTCGCAGAAACAAAGTTGCCCACAAGGGAGCTTAAACGAGCAACTAGTCTATAAATGCAAATTAAAAATGATTGATTTTGATCTAACCATGAAAGATCATTCGCTGTTTTCAGTTTACTAAGTATAATCAAAATTTCTTTCATAATGTCGAAATTCTACATAGGAAATCATTTACTTAAGGAGTAAATTTGAATATAGGGTATAATACCCTCTTGTTTGTCTGAAATGAATATTTAACTAAACAAATAAAACATTGCACATATTATTCATGTTACAAAAAGTATAATCTCTGATTACTAGTCCAAAGGTAGACACTTAAGCTTTGGCTCTATATAGCTGGCTGTGTCATATGATTTCGGATCTTTACCCCTCCTCAGGGGGTAGATGGTCGGGGGGGGGGGGGCACTGAGAATCGAGGTCGCAGAACCAAAGTTGCCCACAAGGGAGCTTAAACGAGCAACTAGTCTATAAATTCAAATTCAGAATTATTTATTGTAAAATAGATATGAAAGCTCATTCTCTATTTTCAGTTTACAAAGTATAATCAAAATTTCTTTCATAATGTCGAAATTCTACATAGGAAACCATTTACTTAGGGAGTAAATTTGAATATAGGGTATAATACGCTCTTGTTTGTCTGAAATAAATACTTAACTAAACAAATAAAACATTGCACATATTATTCATGTTACAAAAAAGCATAATCTCTGGTTGCTAGTCCAAAGGTAGACACTTAAGCTTTGGCTCTACACTTAAGCTTTGGCTCTGTATAGCTTGCTGAGTCATATGATTTCAAAACGTGAGGCGAGCAGGACCAAGCTTTCAGTAGATGCAATATCTGGAAAAGAGACAATTTTAACTGGCTTTCTGTATTACCGATATCATTGCTGTTTGAAATGGCGGACAAGCAAGTCAAGGTCGCAATGTGGTGCGTACCGCGGTCGATGTCCACGGTGTTTGCTAAATGCATGAGTGCCATTGACGAAATGGAAGTCTACTTGGAGCTTTATTCGTATGCAGCATCAGTGGGTGGATTCTTTGAGACGGCGACAGGTCGTGCGTTCCCGAAACAGCTCGACGGGAACGAGACGGACTATGAAGAAGCGAACGAGGTGTGGAAGAATTTCACGAAGAGTAGTGCGGTATTAACTCCGAGAAGAATATCGTAAGTATATTCTCCATACGGAATAGAGCTAGAGGGGATCTCGGATAAGTGGGAAAGGGAAAGGGACAGAGAGTGCACCTTTTCCATAAATGAACCACTGCACATACTTATAGCTTGCTGGAGAGACATAATGTATTGTATTCATGAAACTTCATTGATAGGAAATAATATTCTGTTCTTTAAAAAAATATCAGTAAGGTGCATATTAAAATTGGAAAGTGAGCCGAATAATATATCCTAAAACAAAATGGAAACAGCAAGTTCTACTTGTTGGTAAATGAACAAGGACCAAATTGGAAATGCAATCATCGCTGGTTTGCAAGTCGAAAATTCACTGTCTCCACTTAAAAGGTTGATGTAAAAAGCACTACCTGTTGGGAGGTTCAGCAGTGTTCAGTGAGCTCAATAGTAAGATAAAAAATAATCAGCAATGCCAACTTTTAAAAGCATGAATGATAAAGAAGCAGACTGACTAGTGAGTGAGAATCGGCCTGGTCAGCGGTGATGATGCAAGGGTGGAGGGTATAACTAGAGCCGATTTAGGTATATTTCCAACAAAATGTTAACGGCTTCTGTGAAGAACATAGTTTGGCCCTCTTTATGATTACGAAGTGTCTGCTTTTTAAGCAGTAATATATAATTTGTGATTTCATTCATGATTACCAAATGAATTTGACCATTATGGATGTAGTGAGTTATACCCTTTATAGAAGGTGCAAATTTGCACCCTTTTGAATGCAAAATTTTCTGCATTCTTTAAGGTACTTAACTGCACCTTTAAGGGTGCAGATGGGCATTTCTGGGTGCAAATAATTACAGAAGGATGCATCTTTCACGTCTTTGCACCTTTTTCATGTAGAGTGCAAGATTGCACCCCAAGAGGCGCTGCTATTGTAGCATTGGTGTTGCACAATTGCACTCTTGATTTCTTAGAACAGATCGTGGGATAATTCTTATTTTGTTCACAGGTGTCATGATATCAAGAGAGATCTTGAGAAAACAAAGAGCAAGTACGTGTTCATTAAAGAGATGTCGTTCATCATAGATTTCGTACAGGATTATTTGCCACAAGGCTTCAGGTATGCCTTTCTCATCAGAGAGCCTTCAAGGGTCTACTCCTCTCTCCGTAAAGGTCAGCTAAGCTCGGATGTGGTCCTGGGAAACGGGGAGCTGGATATCATACGCGATGATCCAGCAAAACTGCAACCACTGCTTTGGTATGAGAAGCAACATCAGATTTGGAAGCACGTCAAAGAGAATTACGACCCCAATCCAATCATCATTGACGCCTTCGATCTCGCTTCCGAACCGCAGAAGATCTTGAAGGGTTTCTGTGATGCCGTTGGCTTTCCATACAGCGATAGTCTCGTCCAGTGGGCCCCAAGCATTGATGACTTCCCAAAGAACTTTGTTACAGCAGGAGAAGGCCTCTTCAAGCACTTCTCCACGTTCTATTCTACGGCATTCAGTACCACACACTTCATGGCGCCATCGGGGTCAGGGCCCATACCACGTGATCAGCTCACGGATGACGTCATACGTTGTGTGGACCACTCCATGCCATTTTACCAGGAGATGTACGAAAACAGACTGCAAGCATCTTAATTATACTGAATGCTTTGTTGTTCAAGTCTGATATTTCTGAAATGAATATGAAATAATCTAATTTTCAATATTAGTGTGGGTGGTGATAAGAAACAAGATTTTCTCTTATTAAGTTGACAACTAATCACCTGCCTATCCCAATTTGAAAATAATCGGCACCGCCGCCTCCCACATTAAAAAAAAAAATCATACATCTACGACAGTAAGCGGCTTACCTGATTTTCCGACAAGATCCTGTGTTATGCGATGGGGGGGGGGGGGGGGGGTGGGGGGAGCAACTCAAACATTTGCCTCCTTCCCCTTTAAGAATCCTGAGAATCGTAGATTTATATTCTTCTATACCTTTGATTGTTCTCTCATGCATTCATCTTTGATGACGTATGGTATTCGCTTTGTTGTGGTTTGAGTTCGTTTTGCTATAGCATAAATCTTGTGATGAACTTCCGTTCAATTCAACTTAATTTAATTGAAATGAACTGAGTTGTATTGAAAATCGAATTTTTAAAATGAATTGAAAACTTGATATTAAAATGAAATGAATTAACTGAATAATCATATCCTGAGCATGGTGTAGTAAATATGTACGTAGTAAAAAGGAAGATGTATATATGTATGTCTGACAGTCTTCAAAATGGAATCATTATAACTACAAAAGAAGGAGGTCAAATGCTAAGCGTGCGTTTGTCATAGTCAAATCCATGATGGAGTGTTTATATCTTAAAAGACTGCTCATCACAGAGAGGCATCTGGACTGGTAGATTTTGTGACAGTGTTATCATTCATTTATTCAATAGATGGTGATTCTCATGCTGTCCATCCTTGACGGCTCAAACATTTGCCCTCCTTCCCCTTTAAGAATCCTGAGAATCGTAGATTTATAATCTTCTATACCTTTGATTGTTCTCTATTTCTGTATTATTCATGAGAGACACACTACGTAAAATTTGATGCCTATTGTATAAACTGAATTTATATTCATCAGGATTATAGGTCTATAGTGCTTAAATGGCTGTTGCTTATCATGTTTTTTTTTTCTGGATATATTATTTGTAAATACTTTAATAAATAAATGATTCAGTAAATAAATCGGTAAAGAAAGAAAAAAGAGTTTAGGGAAAAATACGCATAGTTTTATCACCACTGAACACCTGACTGTACTTGTCTAAAATTGTTTATTTATAAGGCAATGAGATAAAATTTTGCAATTAACAGCTTGTAGGTACCTGTAATACTTTTAAGTTCAATGATGGCTTCATGTGCACTAAAATTTCAAGATAACAATATTCACTTTCACTACTTTGTATCTTCTTATACATACAGTATATACAGTTAGAAGTTATTCATCAGGAATTAGCCATTGAAACTCAGAAATATACTTCCACACGAAGCCAGTAACCGTATTATAACTTTAATAATTGTATAAGCCTGCCTTGTTTACATTCACTCGTTATTGTCCATCCCGGAAAGAGATAGGGGAAGGGGAGGGAGAGAGAGAGAGAGAGAGAGAGAGAGGGAGGGAGGGAGAGAGAGGGAGAGAGACGGGGAGGGAGAGGGAGAGAGAGAAGAGGAGAAAAGAGAGGAGATACAGAAAGGATAAATGGAAGATATGGAAAAAGATAGGAATGTAATGTATTTGTCAAACTTTACTGATATACATCAATAATCATTATTCTGTTCTATTTTCATATACATAAACATAATCATGAACACAATTGTAAATTTAATTTTCTATAAACATAAAGTAGATAACGTTAGGTATGTAACAAAAAGGACACTAAACAATAGCCAAGAAAAAACAATAGTATTTGTAGCTGTTGACTGAGAAGATCATTTAAACATAAATTATTATTTGTTAGTGTTATTAAAACATAAATTATTATTTCTTATATAGATCATCCCCGGGCATTGGCTGTTGTCTGCGCTACATTTATGTGTAGGCTTATGTTTGTCTTGAGAATTTGTTGTAATGTTGTATTATGTCCGAGAAATTAATCTGGAATAAATAAATAAAATAAATAGATAAATGAATAAATAGATAAATGAAATTTTAAATCTATATTCCTTTTTCCTTCTTTCCCGGATTAAATATATAAACAAAATATATATACAAAACAAAAAATACATAGGGGTATTGATATTGTGATGAAGAGTGAGCAAACGGTAGAGAAAGAGAGAGAGATATTGGAAGACCGTGAAAAAAAATGAAAAAAAAAAGAGAGAGAAAGAGAAGATAAGATAGTGGTGTCATTAACAATATATCAATATTACATAAAAATATCACTGTATGAAGCCAAGGTGAACAGCATTTGTGATTTACATGTATATCATAGATGGAAATAATTCAGCCTTATCGGTCTGCCTGTTCTGCATCAAGATTGAACTACACCTCTTTTGTAAATTTTCCAAAATACATAAGTATAATTCAAACATGTGCATATAACGTGCATCAGGGGAGCGTTTCATGAAGAGTTTTGTCAGTGATTTTCACTAACAACTGTTATAAGCTACAGAAAATCCTCGCATCTGACTGGCTGAGAGCCTATCATTCGGTGAAAATCACCGACAAGACTCTTCAAGAAACACTCCGCTGAACTATTTACACTGTCTGGTTAGGTCACGTTCGCATGACCTCATATTACCATGATTACGAGTACAAATATTTACCAACACTTGCATTATGACAAAATGATATGTAACAACGCTAAAAGTTTCATTCACGTTAAATTGGTAGACACTTAAGCTTTGGCTCTATATCGCTGGCTGGGTCATATGATTTTAAAACGTGAGGTGAGCAGGACTAAGCTTTCCGTAGATACAATATCTGAAAAAGAGACAATTTTAACTGGCTTTCTGTATTACCGATATCATTGCGGTTTGAAATGGCGGACCAGCAAGTCAAGGTGGCAATGTGGTGCATACCGCGGTCGATGTCCACGGTGTTTGCTAAATGCATGGGTGCCATTGACGAAATGGAAGTCTACTTTGAGATTTATTCGTATGCAGCAGCAGTGGGTGGATTCTTCGAGTCGGCGACAGGTCGTGCGTTCCCGAAACAGCTCGACGGGAACGAGACGGACTATGAAGAAGCGAAGGAGGTGTGGAAGAAGTTCACGAACACTTTATTAACTCCGAGAAAAATATCGTAAGTATATTCTCCATACCGAATAGAGCTAGAGGGGATCTCGGATAAGGGGAAAGGGAAAGGGATAGAGAGTGCACCTTTTCCATAAATGTCCCACTGCACATAATTATAGCTTGCTTGAAAGACATAATGTATTGTATTCATTAAACTTCATTGATAGGAAATAATATTCTGTTCTTCAAAAAAATATTAAGGTGCATATTAAAATTGGAAAGTGAACTAAAATATCCTAAAACAAAATGGAAACAGCAAGTTCTACTTATTGGTAAATGAACAAGGACCAAATTGGAAATACAATCATCGCTGGTTTGCAAGTCGAAAATTCACTGTCTCCACTTAAAAGGTAAACCTAAACGAGAAATTTTCCAAAGGCAGAAAGCTGATGAGGAAAGAATTAAAGAAAGAATAAACAAGTTTTGTAAGAGGTACAAGGAAAGTTTTATGAACTGCTCAACGCAGGATAAATGGGATAAGTTAGAAAAAGAACTGAAATCCATAATGAAGGACCATGTACCAGTAAAGTTGGCTTCAAATAGACGAAATTTACCATGGTTCACAAGAACACACAGGAGAATGTGTAGAAAAAAACAAAGATTGTATAATAAAGCAAAGAGATCTGGTCTGCCCAAAGATTGGGATATTTTCAAAAAGTTTTGCAATGAAATTAGAAAAGAATTAAATAAATCTAAATCAGAGTATATAACAGACAATTTACTGATGTCATTAAAAGAAAATCCAAAGGTTTTTTGGTCTATATTTGCAAAATTAAAGAAAGAAAGTACTGGTATTGATGACTTCCTAGTCAATAATAAGATAATTAGTGTTGATAAAGAGAAAGCTGTGCTTCTTAGCAAGGTATTTGTAAGCAACTTCACAAAAGAAGATGTAACAAATGTACCACTAATCTCTACTCAAATACCGGAAATACAAAAACTTGTTATTAGTGAATCTGGAGTACTTAAACAACTACAGAACATTAATCCTAACAAGGCATCTGGACCAGATGACCTTCCTCCGTGGCTCTTTAAAATGGTAGCAAATGAAATAACCCCAATTTTAACTGATATATATCAGACCTCAATAAATGAGGGTTATGTACCTTTACAGTGGAAAAGGGCCAATATTTGTCCTATCTTTAAAAAGGGGGACAAGTCAGATCCAAATAATTATAGAGGAGTATCATTGACTTGTATTGCTTGTAAGATCCTCGAACACATTGTACACTCTCATATTATGAAGCATTTGGAAATGCATGAAATCTTGGTTGACAACCAACATGGTTTTAGAGCAAAACGTTCTACTACCACCCAGTTAGTACTTACTATCCATGACATAACAAATGCTCTTGAGAAAGGAAAGTCTGTACATGTAGCTTTCCTAGATTTTGCAAAAGCGTTCGATAAGGTACCACACGAACGACTACTGAGAAAACTACAATCATATGGCATTACTGGATCGCTCCTAAAGTGGGAAAGACAATTCCTCACAGGACGCTCCCAAACAGTCTTGGTCAATGGATCTCCCTCCGAGGAGTTGCCAGTGCTCTCAGGAGTGCCCCAGGGCACAGTAACCGGCCCACTAGATTTTCTTATGTACATCAATGATCTACCTGATGGCCTCCTGTCAACGACAAGGCTGTTCGCTGATGATTGTGTCATTTACACTTCTGGCACAAATTCTAATGATTTTCAAATCCTCCAAGACGATCTATCAAAACTAGAGGAGTGGCAGAATAAATGGGCCATGTCCTTCAATCCAGCCAAATGTGTCATCATGAAAATACCATCCAAGGCAGTACAGATTCCTACAGAAAGAGATTACACCTTCTGTGGCCAAAAACTACAAGAAGTGTCTACATGCTCTTACCTTGGTGTTGAAGTGGATAACAGGATGCGCTGGGACGCCCAGATCAACAAAGTCTGCTCCAAAGCTTCCAGAGTACTCGGTTTCCTGAGAAGGAACTTTTGGTCTGCTCCCAAGGAAATAAAACAACTTTCCTACCAAACGTTAGTGAGACCAATCCTGGAATACGCCTCCCCTGCATGGGATCCCCATTACAAGAAGGATACCCAGAAGATAGAAGCCATCCAGAGAAAGGCAGCTCGTTTCTGTACGGGGAACTACAGACGAACCAGTAGTGTCACTACCATGTTACGGGCCTTAGAATGGGACTCATTGGAAGACAGACGGAAATACAGTAGACTGAGCCTAATGTTCCAAATAATCAAAGGTCTTGTTGCCATCAACCCCAAAAACTTCATCCAGCAAACCACCCGGCAGACCAGAGGAAATAGTATCAAGTTCCAGCGTCTGCTAATCAAAAGGGATGCTCATAAATACAGCTTCTTTCCTCGAACTACGAAGGATTGGAATGAGTTAAACATCGACACAACATTGATAACCTCATTGGACTCTTTTAAATCCAAACTCTCTCAAAAACCCAACAAGTGACCTGCTTACTTGGTGGTCTCACACATCAATAAAGTTGGCGGAGTACAGCAAGTCTGCATATGCCGACTTAACCCAAGACAAGACAAGACAAGACAAGGTTGATGTAAAAAGCACTACCTATTGAGAGGTTCAGCAGTGTTCAGTGAACTCAGTAGTAAGATAAAAAATAATCAGCAATGCCAACTTTTAAAAGCATGAATGACAAAAAAGTAGACTTACGTGTAGTGAGAATCAGCCTGATCAGCGGTGATGATGCAAGGGTGGAGGGAATAACTAGAGCCGATATAGGTATATTTCGAACAAAATGTTAACGGCTTCGGTGAAGAACATAGTTTGGCCCTCTTTATGATTACGAAGTGTCTGCTTTTTAAGCAGTAATATATAAGTTGTGATTTCAGTCATGATTTTGACCATACACGTTAAGAAAAAAAGTTCAGTTTTCACTCTTCAAATGCAACGTGCTCCTTTATGGGTGCAACCTTGCACCCGCAGAAGCATTATGCACCATTATGGGTGCAGTGAATTTTACCCTTTATGGAAGGTGCAAATTTGCACCCTTTGAATGCAAATTTTTCTGCACTCTTTAAGGTACTTAACTGCACCTTTAAGGGTGCAGATGGGCATTTCTGGGTGCAAATGATTACAGAAGGATGCATCTTTCATGTCTTCTCACCTTTTTCATGTAGAGTGCAAGATTGCACCCCAAGAGGCGCTGCTATTGCAGCATTGGTGTTGCACAATTGCACTCTTGTTTTCTTAGAACAGATCGTGGGATAATTCTTATATCTTATTTTGTTCACAGGTGTCATGATATCAAGGGAGATCTTGAGAAAGCAAAGAGCAAGTACGTGTTCATTAAAGAGATGTCGTACATCATAGATTTCGTACAGGATTATTTGCCACAAGGCTTCAGGTATGTCTTTCTCATCAGAGAGCCTTCAAGGGTCTACTCCTCTCTCCGTAAAGGTCAGCGAAGCTCGGAGATGGGCCTTGGAAACGGGGAGCTGGATATCATACGCGATGATCCAGCAAAAGTGCAACCACTGCTTTGGTATGAGAAGCAACATCAGATTTGGAAGCACGTCAAAGAGAATTACGACCCCAATCCAATCATCATTGACGCCTTCGATCTCGCTTCCGAACCGCAGAAGATCTTGAAGGGTTTCTGTGATGCCGTTGGCTTTCCATACAGCGATAGTCTCCTCCAGTGGGCCCCAAGCATTGAAGACTTCCCAAAGAACTTTGTAACAGCAGGAGAAGGCCTCTTCAAGCACTTCTCCACGTTCTATTCCACGGCATTCAGTACCACACACTTCATGGCACCATCGGGGTCAGGGCCCATACCACGTGATCAGCTCACGGATGACGTCATACGTTGTGTGGACCACTCCATGCCATTTTACCGGGAGATGTATGAAAACAGACTGCAAGCATCTTAATTATAATGAATGCTTTGTTGTTCAAGTCTGATATTTCTGAAATGAATATGAAATAATGTAACTTTCAATATTAATGTGGGTGCTGACAAGAAATAAGATTTTCTCTTATTAAGTGGACAACTAATCACTTGCCTATCTCAATTTGAATAATCGGCACCGCCACCTCCCACAATGTTCATACATCTACGACAGTAAGCGGCTTACCTAAATGTGTTCTGTGATGGGGGGGGGGGGGGGGAGCAGCTCAAACATTTGCCCTCCTTCCCCTTTAAGAATCCTGAGAATCGTAGATTTATAGTCTTCTATACCTTTGATTGTTCTCTATTTCTGTATTTCATGAGAGACACACTACGTAAAATTTGATGCCTATTGTATAAACTGAATTTATATTCATCAGGATTATAGGTCTATATGTGCTTAAATGGTTGTTGCTTATCATGTTTTTTTCTGGATATATTATCTGTAAATACTGTAATAAACGAATGATTCAGTAAATAAATCGGTAAAGAAAGAAAAAAGAGTTTAGGGAAAAATACGCATAGTGTTTAATTGTCTATTCATAAGGCAATGACATAAGATTTTGCAATTAACAGCTTGTAGGTACCTGTAATACTTTTAAGTTCAATGGTGGCTTCATGTGCACTAAAATTTCAAGATAACAATATTCACTTTCACTACTTTGTATATTCTTATACATACAGTACATACAGTACAGTACAATTAGAAGTTATTCATCTGGAATTAGCCATTGAAACTCAGAAATATACTTCCACACGAAGCCAGTAACCGTATTATAACTTTAATAATTGTATAAGCCTGCCTTGTTTACATTCAATTGTTAGTGTCCATCCCGGAAAGAGATAGGGGAAGGGGATAAAGAGAGAGGGGGGGGGGGGGGGGGGGGGAGGGAGGGAGAGAGACGGGTGAGAGAGAAGAGGAGAAAAGAGAAGAGATACAGAAAGGATAAATGGAAGATATGGAAAGAGATAGGAATGTAATGTATTTGTCAAACTTTACTGATATACATCAATAATCATTATTCTGTTCTATTTTCATATACATAAACATAATCATGAACATAATTGTAAATCTAATTTTCTATAAACATAAAGTAGATAACGTTAGGTATGTAACAAAAAGGACACTAAACAATGGCCAAGAAAAAACAATAGTATTTGTAGCCGTTGACTGAGAAGATCATTAAAACATAAATTATTATCTTTTATTGTTATGAAAACATAAATTATTATTTCTTATATAGATAATCCCCTGGAATTGGCAGTTGTCTGCGCTACATTTATGTGTAGGTTTATGTTTGTCTTGAGAATTTGTTGTAATGTTATACATGTATCATGTTCCAAGAAAGTAAATAAATAAATAAACTAATCAATCAATAAATAAATGAATGAATAGATAAAAAAAATTAAATCTATATTCCTTTTTCCTTCTTTCCCGGATTAAATATATAAACAAAATCAAATATATATTCAAAACAAAAAATGCATAGGGGTATTGATATTGTGATGAAGAGTGAGGAAAGGGGAGAGAGAGAGAGAGAGAGAGAGATATTGGAAGACCGTGAAAAAAAATGAAAAAAAAAGAGAGAAAGAGAAGAAAGATAGTGGTGCCATTAACAATATATCAACATTACATAAAAATATCACTGTATGAAGCCAAGGTGAACAGCATTTGTGATTTACATGTATATCAAAGACGAAAATAATTCAGCCTTATCGGTCTGCCTGTTCTACATCAAGATTGAACTACACTTATTTTGTAAATTTTCCAAAATACATAAGTATAATACAAACATGTGCATATAACGTGCATCAGGGGAGCGTTCCATGAAGAGTTTTGTCAGTGATTTTCACTAACAACTGTTATAAGCTAAAGGAAATCCTCGCATCTGATTGGCTGAGAGCAAATTAGTCGGTGAAAATCACCGACAAGACTCTTCAAGAAACACTCCGCTGAACTATTTACACTGTCTGGTTAGGTCACGTTCGCATGACCTCATATTACCATGATTACGAGTACAAATATTTACCAACACTTGCATTATGACAAACGTTTAAAGTTTCATTCACGTTACATTGTCAAATCTGAACTCCGTTTTATAAAACCTGTTATCAATCAAAAGTTGCAATAACTGTGTGTAAGCTATTGAAATCCTTGTATCTGACTGGCTAAGAGCAAATCTGTCATAGAAATGTGGCAGTTGTTACTGAGAACAAGTTTTATGAAACGGAGGGCCCTGAAGCTGTGAAATGGGGCCCATGTCTAATAGCGCAGTTAAGAGAAATATCAGTGTTACCTGTTTAGCTCATTTTAGCATCATTTTATTCTTACTTGTACAAAATTATCAAGGGCCACGGAGCCGAGGAGGGGGGGGGGGGGGGCTACAGTCCCCCCCCCCCCCACACACACAGTAGACACGTTGGCCTCTATACAGTAACGCAGCGATGATTATGCTAGTTCGCATGCTCATTCATTCCCCCCCCCCCTTCAAAAACACTCCGCGGCTCCTGATAATAATTCAAACATTTACACTGTATTAACCATAATAGCTATGTATTTTTGTATGCACACTGAATTGTATGCAAATTTTAAGCGGTGTGATGGGACCGGTTTTAATCCAGTGGTTCCATCTTTAGTTTATATGTTTATTAAATAATGACTTTCTCAGCCATCTTCGGGGGAGCGTTTCATCAAGTGTCTTGCCAGTGATTTTACCGACAACTGTTATAAGCTACTGAAATCCTTGCATCTGATTGATTGAGAACAAATTTGTCAGTGAAAATCACTGACAAGACACTTGATGAAACGCCCCTGGATGTGTATTGAAATTCAACGTAGGAGCAAAGCCGGGAGAAAAGCCAGTGACGAATTGTGACCGTGGCCTCTGGTCGTGGAGCGTTTCATGAAGTGTCTTGTCAGTGATTTTCACTGAAAAATTTGCTCTCAGCCAATCAGATGCAAGGATTTCTGTAGCTTATTACAATTGTCAGTAAAAATCACTGACGAGACACTTCATGAAACGTTCCCCAGGAAGGGCGAAACATCTCCGCTTTACGATTATCCGTGGTAAGCATACAACTTTTGAGGGCCCTCGTTTGAGGGTGTTTAGGAGTAGGCGTTGGTCTAGCGGTATCGTCCACGGTCAGCTCTTTGTCTTCGCCTACAAACGGACTCTCAGCGGAACCCAGGTTCGAACCTGAGTTACGTCTTTTGCATGGTGACTTTGAAGGTCAGTCCGAGACTTACATAATCATATTTGATTGATTCACGCTCTAAAACCTAGTTTCACTCAATGTGCTGCAGAAAACAACAACAACAACAAACAACAAATACTTGCTTCTTTCAGAGTAATCATCCAATTATTGGCTAACAAAATATTGCCCATTAAAAAATAAGGCTGCATTTTTGTCATGGTCAGGAATCTGCCACGAGGGGCAAACTGCCCCTTTGCCTCTCCTTCAAATAGGGGCGGCGACGGGATATTTTGATAGGGAATGGGCAAGTAGTTTTCCTGATTTGAACCTTAATTGGCCCACAGGTGAGTTTATTTTCGTTTTAGACGAACATAGCTCTTATAATAGTTACATGACCCTGCACTCTCTTCCCACATACCCTTCTTCTTCTTCTTTCTCCTTCTTCTCCTTCTTCTACTTCTTTTTCTTCTTTTTTATTTTGATCACTTGAAAAATCACAGGGGGAGGCCGCCCCCTGCCCCATGTAGAGCCGCCCTAGCTGCCTTCAAATATACTGACTGGAAAGACAACGTAATCGTGAGCAGCAAAACGTGGCACACATAGTATTCTTCAGATGGTGGAAGCTTTTGGCACGCGTGGAATTGTCCAAGAATGCTGTGGTAAAAAATGATACAAAATTGAGAGTAAAAAGGTTATTTTTTTGTTAGTCAGATTCATTCATCTCCACACAAAAGGAAACACTGTTTCTCTAAATAAAGCACAAAACTTTCCCATGTAAAAGTACTTCATTTTACCCTTCAAAAGTAAAATTTACACTGAGAATAATCAAGCATTTCAATACGGACATTTATGTCTGAAAACCGCTGGCGTATTTCCCCCCCCCCCCCCCCCCCAAGCGAGTTTAGGGCTGGAAGCAGTATCAGGGACTACATTCAAGAACAGCCGTGATACTTTAACTATTTCTGACGGAATAAACGCCATTGCTATTCATTATTACAGCAAAAATGAACAAGACAAGAGCGGGAGTCGAACCCGTGACTATACGTTCAAAGAACGACCGTCCTCATTCGAGCGCGTAACCCATTGAGATGTGAGCGATCGACAATGCCAATGCGTTCTCTAATAACTTTATACCTGGAATCATTGCTAGTCTTACTTCTCAGACACCCATTATGACAATTAGCCCTGAACTCACCTGGGGGAAAAAAAATTACGCAAACCGCTGTATGCAGTCAGCGAGTGAGTCAATCAGGCTGTACATGATAAGGTCATACACAGATTCATGCTCTCCTGTATTTTGTTTATGAAGTCAATAACAAGGTTTAAACTTGGACGTAATCACGGTTTTACCGAAAACACTGCTATCAAACTGACCGCAGATTTATTCTATATGATGGTCAAACTAATTCACAAAAACACCAACAACAAAGCATAAAACCTACTTCGTTGACTCGAATTTCTATTTCCCTCGCTCTCTTCGTCACCGCGCCTTTACGAGCAATCCCGTCCAGAAACATGCATAGGTCATCGTTACGTTGTACTGAGCCACATTCCAAGAAGCTAAGAAGACAAGACGAAAAAGTTTTTAGAATATTTACATGTATGTGCATTTTAGTAAGTTAACATGCGTTTAAAAAAGTTGGAAGTATCAAAACAATCTTGGACCACCTGTCAACAATGGTATTTTTATTTATTTATTTATTTATTTTTTTTTTTGGGGGGGGGGGGGTCGCTGTCAAGCCAGTGATATGTGATAGAAACGTACTGGACAGGAAGTTATTGGGAGCCGAAGGAGCTTTATTTTTGACGAACAGAAATCAAGGTCAGTCACTGTAAAATAAAGAGTTAAATAAAGACCTTGAACATGTGAAACACGTCGCATGCATCGTCGGGAATCGTGGGAAACACTGAGTATCACTGGATCAATTAACCTGTTCATTATGAACTCAAAAAAGCTTGGAAACTCAGGTTTGATCGATTATATCTCTGTTGCCATGGCATAATCACTGCTTCTTTTATATAATCATCAGAAAGTATGTTTATTCTTCGTTGAAATGATATCGTATTTTGTAAGATTTTGCCGTCATGGAATGAGCAGTGCATCAGAATAATGGGCAGGGTCAAAAGTGAAAAGTTGCAAATTGCACTGGTAAGCACTGGGTTTGTTATGCTTTCTTCGACATAACAGAGAGTGATTTTTGTGTAGATTGTTGAGATATTGTTCCCAAAATTGGGTACAATTTTACAGAGGAATGAACAAACTTTCTAATGCTACTAAACATAGAAAATATGTCACGGCAAAAGAGATATAATTGAAGAAACTTGGGTTTCCAAACTTTTTTTGAGAAGTCAATGACAGGGCCTCGGAGCAGTGACATTTTTAGTGGTCCCTGATCTATGCAGGGGATGGACCGCCCTGGGGCCATTTGGTGGGGGGACTTCTAATCTTACTGGCCCATTAACAAATAAAACTAGCCCTTAGACCACAAACTTACCGGCTGTCGATCCACAATATCGATAAGCCAGTCGGGAACACTCCCCAACTCCCAAGTGGCCAGTCCGCCCCATCTTTCTCTATGGTACTCACCTGACGTTCTTGATGCGAGCTGCTTGTTGGCAGGACTTGACGATGTCTATCATCCCTGTCTCGGACATATGCAGGAACCATACGATCAGAGTCTCAAGGTGACCCGCTGCGTGCATAAGGACTCGTCCGAACTCCTGACCAGCTTCAGTCGATACTCTCCCAACTTCCGATGCAGCAAAGATGGTCAGAGTCTTCAGCGTCATTCCCATCATTTCGACGGCTTCCGTGATGGCGGACATATCTTCCGCAGCGGTGTCCGTGTCCAGTCTCATGCGTATCTCAGCCGTCTCCACTGACGGCATACAACGCGATAGGATGCAGAGAACTTTTGGCTCGACCCATGAGGCCTTGAATTCCTTAATTGACGGAAGCTGTGGGATGTATTCCTGGGGTGATCCTTCAACAGAACTGATATCACGGACAGCTAAGACGGACAATGCTTCAAAGAATGAGAGACTCCGCAGAAGACTTGGAGTAAGACAGCTTTGTGTGATTTCAGCTGTGGTGATCTGTGTAATAACGAGTAAAATTCGAGGTGACTACAGCTTGAATCTTACTAGAAAATGAAGGAAATGATTACTGAGGTAATTATTCCATACTTATATGGGCTGAAAATTTGCTTTGCACTTGCCCGTATAATACATGAATTTGAAACAGAAGTCAGTTTCAAGATCTTGAACGATGGTGGGGGGGGGGGGGGGGGGGGAGGAAGACACATTGAAAGATCACAGGGAAAATCGTACAATCTTTGTAGTTATATAACAAACATGTATTTACAGAGAACGTTAATTCGCACAAATCCTTTGCCAGCAATGTACTGGATACATTTTATATTCACATTATTTTATGCTTGAATGACTGTAGCTTACGCTGTATGTTACTGTCTACATGGTCTGAATGTGTTTACTCTCCTAAATATCAAAATACAGGTCTGATTTTAGGGCCCAAGACATTAAAAAAGCTTAACCGACAGAAAATGCTGATCTTACGAGTGCCTTTGTGTCGGAGGGAAGAGACTTCATTCCTCTGATCGTACAGGCAGATGTGTCCTCCAAAGACAATCTACCTTCGTTGAAGCACTTCCTGATGGCTTCGGTGACACTTCCGGTGAGGTACCTTGCATCTGTTTCACTTACACAATGGAGTATGAAACGACATTTTTCGGCATGTGTGTAGCCCTGATCTTCTGCTGCATCTCTCCAGTCAACATGGCTGATATGACTGACAATAGTCTGGCATACTAGTCTGTTTTCACTGGCTGCGAGCAGACGGAACATGTTTTCGAACTCGATCATCTTCTTTGGAGTATTCGCCACGTCAAGGAGAGTTTGGAGTTCCACCCGTTCCTGGATTGGAAAACCTGTCTTTCTTCTTAAACTTCGGAATGGAGACACTGCACTCCTTACGCTCTTCTTTATGGTAGAGAATCGATGCGCTGGAGGGCTTGGCCTTTGTAAGTACAGACTTGCGCAGTACTCTTGTTGCCACACATGGGAGAATTCCACGTATGTTTTTGACACAGCTTCATGATCGACATGATTCACAGGGGAGGGGGTCTTTGACAGGATACCAAGCATTAGACCCTTTTCGTAGGCGTCATGACAGTCTTTGAAATCTTGCTCTTCAAAGACCAATTTTCTACTCTCTTGCAACAACCCTCCGAGAGCAATCTCACCAAGCGCTTCGAGGACACTGTCTAGGATCTGGACTTGATCGGGAAGTTCCATATTCTTGGCTTTTGCGTGATGAAACAGGAAGATGTTGAGGGCTCGGAAAAGGCTGTTTCTTGTGTGGGCTTCAGACAAAGTTTGTACCTCATGAAAGTGGCAGATCATGGTGCAGAAGAAGGGAACCGGTATCATGTCACCAAGAAAGCTGTTTGATTGCAAAAACCTGATAAGGTTTCGTCCTTCTTCTGGTTTTGATCTCACCTCGAAATACTTCTCGATGAATTGATGAGCAAGCGTTGGTGTGAAGCCTTTCCCTTCCATTTTGATGTAAACTCTTGACAAATCTCCTTGCTGGAAATCATCCTCCAGGAATGGGCGACTGGTCACCAGAACTTGACAACTCCTAAGACGCTTGTTCTGCAGGACTTGGACGAGGCTGTTCCTAGACTTCGTATCTCTGATGCTCTTAGCGAATTCGTCATATCCATCGCAGAGCAGGGCACATTCTTTTTCATGAAGGCCAATGATTTCCTCTAGCATTTCCGGGTTAACACCAGGGATGATGCCCAGCAGCTGAGATATGATGGCTTCTCCTAGCCCCATATCATCATCAACCTTCCTCAGATGCAGGGCGAAAAGTGCAGGGATGTCCTTCATGGGAGAACCTTCCACTTCGTAAGCCCAGTCATAAGCCAACTTTGCTATGGCGCATGTCTTCCCGTAACCTCCTGGTGCTAACAAGAGAAACCTCTTGCGGGATTCCCCCTCTACCTTCATGCTCATTACCTCACTCACTGTCCCACGAAACGGAACTCTCCGCATCTCGCCTGTCGATCTGTCGCACAGCAGAAGATGCATCTCTGTGTACAATCGCTTAAGGTTGACGTAGTCGTGTGGATCCCAGGGACGTCGTTGTACTTTGCAGAAGACTGTC
Source organism: Echinometra lucunter (assembly GCA_029962745.1). Lineage (NCBI taxonomy): Eukaryota > Metazoa > Echinodermata > Echinoidea > Camarodonta > Echinometridae > Echinometra > Echinometra lucunter. The sequence continues at coordinate 3,300,681 of CM057160.1, read as the reverse complement.
TTGTAATAGTTCCTCATTATGTCGATACAGTATTGGAAGCTCATGGTTGGCGTGATCTGAACGCATAGAATATCTGCAAAATGAATCAAAGGATAAGACATATTGATCTTAGCTTGGTGTGAATTCTTGTTGATATAGTTTCGTAGACGCAACTGAACATCATAATTAGGATTAACTACAAGTATAACAATATTCTTATTCTTATACTATACCAAAAGTAAATTCCCCTTTCCTCTAAAGTATAGCACATTTTGTTCAACGCAATGTTCTCTTTGTTTTGATTTATCCTGCTGAAGCTAATTATTGCATAATTAGGCTCCGTCGTCATTTAATCTTATATCCACTTTTGTAAACACCCTTGAATGAAGCCTAAGTTTGAACAAGCGGGCCATTATGTCATGTAGATGTATGTTGGGCTGCTTACTCGGTTTTGTCCCAAAGTGTAGGTCGGCGAGATAGCGAAGGCCAGCATTCAGGAGAGCTTTTCTCATCTCTTCATGTTGTCTACAGGGCGAAACTCTCTGGCGCCATTCGAAAAGCATCTGCTTCGTCCCATTCCTGGTCTTTCGACCGGTGATGCGATTTGTCTCCTGGAAATCCCTGAGTTGCCTAAGGTTGAAACCAAGAGCTCTCCCCAAGGAATCCTCATGTTCTTCTTGCTCGATTCCCTCCGCCAACAATATCAGCAAATCTTCGCCAAGGCCTGTATGAGCGTATTGGACGGTTAAGTGAATGTTAAGAATCCCTTTACCAAGGATTTGCATAATGGATAAATGCAGAGTGGCGTGGAGGCATTTGGGTTGATTTCTCCTTAATTTACCTCTGAAACTCCCTTCTAAAATTGAGATCATCCCTTTTCTGCCAGCACCCATTTTCAAGCATATTTTCAGTAAATAGAACACTTAAGACAGTCCATCTAAGTGATGAAAAAGGAAAGATTAAAGTTTCTGCTTCCAAATTTCTAAGGAAGACTGGAGGGGACATAGCTCAATGTGTTAAGGACATATGCATATATGGACTGTCTTAGAAGTAGTTACGAGGCCTTTGTTTACTTGGATCACACATTTTACATAACTGAGTTGGTCCAAGTTTTACCTTGTGATATTGTTGGACCTGATACGGCAGGATGTAGTGAACTATCATGGCCCTTTGCAGCAAAATTACCTGTACAAGTAAAAACACACAATGAATACATGAATAGAACCATGAACACTCAGTTCATGGCTCTGCTCCACAGTACAACTCTGCTCTCATTCACACCTACACACCATCTAGGCTTCTACGCTCCAGTGACTCTGGTCTTCTTACAGTTCCAAAATGTAAAACAAAGTGGGGGAAAGGGCATTCATCCATACGGGGCCCTCACTATGGAATTCCCTCCCACGAGAGATCCGGGATAGCAAGCGTGTGGAAACATTTAAGATTAAGCTAAAAACTTACCTCTTTAACTGATTCTATCAATGATTTTCTGTTACTTGTAATTTTGTTTGCCCCCCCCCTTCACTTGTGCGCCTTGAGCATCTCTTACGAGATGGATATTGCGCCTAACAAATTGCATATATTATTATTATTATTAATAAACAAACGGGTAAATAAATAAATAAACGAATTCGCCTTTACAAAAGTGTCTTTGAGAGTCAATATCAACATCATTTGATTCAGTGACTATCGTTTCAAATCGTCTCCACTATTATTGACCGCCATATTCTTCATTTTAGGCGGTTCAACAAGATCTGTAAAATACATGGAAAACAGACAAATAAGCAAATTAACAAAACAGAAATAATACCATTTAGGAAGCGGATGCTGAGCTGTTGTAGCCCTGCCTCTGCCAGCTTCTCTCCTAACAGAGTCCTTAACTCCTCCCCTACATGAAAACGCTCGCCTGTCCACTGTTTGAGAATGGTATAGGCAGGCCTTGGGTATTCTCTGTGGATGCGATCCAAGTCAACATCACTCATTCCTAAGGCCTTCCCGAATGGTCTGGTATCAGACAACGCCATGCTGTCTGCAAGGGTGCCGAGTTCTTCGTCAGCTAGTTTGAACTGCCGCGAAGTAGCCATGGTGGGACTGGGGTCTTGTTATCATTAGGGATAACTTCCAAGAGATGAAGTAGAAATACGAAAGAGAATAAGAAACTAATCATCTTAAGCAAAGCTTGGTGCACAGTAAACTTTTAAGGCAGTTAAAAACATTTTTTTTTTGGGGGGGGGGGGGGGTTGGCAGCAGTGTGCACTCCACCAAAAATTAAATGTATAACTCTTTATTGCAACACACATCCTAATCACATCATGAAGTAAATGTTTTATTATGCGCCTGGGGAAAATCATCAATGCCATTCTTTTTCAAAATGGGTCTATGCTTATTTCAATGGTGTTTTTTCCCCCTTCTTTTTCGGGGGGGGGTCAATTTTCCTCCTGTTAACTCTAGTTTGTTGCCACTCTGTCATATCTCTTTACTGACTCTTTGCATGCATGAATTAATATGAAATCAATTCGGTTAAATTCATTTCTATAATAACAAAATAACATTCAGTTCAATTCACTTCTATAATAACAAAAGAACAGAGCGATTCTAGATCCAGAACGAAATATTATACACTCGACAACAAGAAACCTACTTCAAACAGATCGTTTTGTGCGACAACTATCGTAGTGTTTAATTTGACAACTGCTCATTGTTATTACAACAGCCAAATTTAGTTCAAGGTTTTTATTCTTCATTTCTTGATTTTGTTTTGTCTTTCTTTTGACAGCCCAATTCTACTGACGATAAAATGGAGGTATTTCAGTAAAAGAACATGGAATTCCCCTGACGTAATCATTTGCTGGGTTGGACTTGGATTGCCGGGTTGGATGGGGGAGCGAGGGGGGGGGGGGGGGCTATACGAGCTGCAGCGTTCCAGGGATTTTGAAACTTGCAATATTCGGACAGCTAGCCGATAGTCACGATAAGTATCTCTAATGTTTATAACTCGTCTACTACAAAATTTTCATTACAAAATTACACTCACACACACGCACCCCACACTCACACGCACGCCCACACACACTAAATAATGTTTAACACTCCGTCAGTTACATTACTTCCTGTCATTTTTTTTTTCAACTTGTTCGCTTAGCCTGCTCACAAAATGCAGTATAACTGAATGATCAGAGAAGAAACATAAGTCAGTGCCGGCGTATGCACAAGAATAATGTATCTATACATTATCACATCAAAAATGTCATTTATCAGTTTATGAATGACAAGGTTATAAGAAATCAGAGTAAATTATCACTGACGTAGCTAGGATTTTTTCAGTAGGGGGGGCACGGGGGCCTTGAAATTTTGTAGGGGGCACTCGAAATAATTTTTTGGCACACATGCACACACCTATCCCCCCCCACACACATGATATTTTCTATTTTGCGAGCGAGCGAATCGAGCGAGCCAAAATAACCACTTTTTATTTTGTCGTCAAAATACAGTTTAGACCCATAATTTTTTTGAATGGAATATTTGGTCATATCTCGCTGGTCCGTGCTGTCCCAAACCATCCTGCTGATAGTGAGATACTTTGGCTTTATTTGTCAGATTTTTTTTCTTTTACCTCATGATTTTGGTGGGGGGCACCTGGGGGCACACAAAATTTATGGGGGGAGGGCATGTGCCACCCCCCCCCCCCCCCCCGTAGCTACGCCCCTGGATATTATCTTGCATTGAACCAACGTCTTTTGAAAAAAAAAAGTTGCGTTTAATGTACCTCAAAAAATTATAAGCAACATGATTTTCAACCAATAAGGAATGAGTATTTGGGACTTGTGTTTATTGATTGAAGTAACGTATAAACCTGATAAACGCAACGTTTTATTGCCAGCCCGGGGCCCAAATCTTTTCTCTATTTGTAAACAGTTACGAAAATCAGTAATACACTATGATTTAAAATCATTGCCTTGTAAAGTATGAGATAAATGTGACGGGGAGGAAATGAATGTTACGTCACTCAGAGGCCGACTAAGGTAGAAGATAGTCTGTGTGTGTTTAAAGACTTGATTACTTACGTGGTATTCGCTTGAAAGCTCAGGTGTCTACCACGCTGCAATAAGAGAGTTGTCGTCACTTTGGAACTACAAACATTCCCTTTAATCACCAACATTCATCGCGGGAGCACCATCTTCATTATGTGGTAACGGGCAAGAATCGCTTTACCGATATTATTTTTTACCAATGGTCGCACGCTGGCTGGATAGGATACATACTAGACATCCTCCTATTCTTGACAATATTGGTAAAATGAAACCTTCCCGTATGTGCCCTGGCCTGATTTCGAACTGCCTCTCAATATCACGGCTCTCTTTTTCAAAATGCTGTTGCGAGTTGATGATGGTGACTATTATAATACATGTAAAATGACAACCTTAAAACCGTGTCCTTCAAAAGGAGGTAGCACTGTCATGAGCAGAACAAAACTGATGTATAGAAAAAACAAACAAACAAACAATAGTTAGTAATCACATGATATTTTTCTCGAGAATTTCAGCCAATCATATGGCTTTGATTTTAAAGGTCATAGACCCATCCCTTGCATATCCCCAGCAACTATCCAATCACATTATGTTATTTTAATGTAGGTACCTAGGGCTAGTTGAAAAGGACTTTAAAAAGGAATACAAAGTAGGCGTCTCTCCGGATATTTCGCAATAATCTTTCCAATTCCCCGGATTTCTCTCCCCCCCCCCCCCGAATTGACTTTACAAAGCTGCAGTGTCAAATATCACAGTCTGACACGGCACACAAAAACAATGCCATGGTCACTGCCCATTATGTCATTGTTACAGCTATCTGAATGCCCGAAATTTCCCCTGAATCATGTGAATGACCCCGCTTGTGAAAGATCTTTCGAAATGCATATCTTTATAAAAGTTCAATTTTCAAGTTCAGTTTATTGCACTCATAAAAAAGTTTACATACAACATTATGAATATATACATTTTACAACAATAAATAGCAAGTAAACAAAGTGAAATAAAAATACACTAAAATGCATGTTGAATACAACCAGGGGCGTCGCTAGACTTTTTTCAATGGGGGGGGGGGGGGGGGGGGGTGGGGGTGTAGAGGCCAGATTGCCGACAAACAATGCCACCGATTATCGACGACCAACGTCGATAAATAAATAAACCGTATAAAGCCCACGAGGCATGTTCAGATATGTGCCTCTATCAGATTTTCCTTCTAAATTATATATTTGTTCACCTCATCACTTGCCGAATGTGTTTGCTTTCCGAAAAAATCCTGTATCTAAATATAATACAAGCGAGCGTAGCGAGCGAGGAAAAATATACACTCTCTTTCGTAAAAGAGATAGTTCTTCTTCAAACTACATGATGGGCTTAAAGATATCTAAATGGTATATTTGGTCACGTCTCTCGCCTGATTCATTCGCTTTCAAAGACCATCCTAAATCTTAATATTATACGAGCGAGCGCAGCGAGCGAGTAAAAATATGTACTCTTTTTCATGGTAGAAGTGATAATTCTTCATCCAAATAACTATGAGAATTATACAGGTACATTTGGTCACCTCGCCTGCAGAACTTTCCTTTGCTTTCCCAAATCCATCTTGTATCTGAATATTATACGAGCGACCGTAGCAAGCGAGGAAAAATACATATATACTCCTTTTCATGATTAGAAGTGAAAGTTCTTCATCGAAATACACGATGGCCCTTTAAGATACCTATTTTGATATATTTGCTCTCCTCTCTTTCCTAATTCTTTTTCTCTTAAAGACTATCCTGTATCTAAATATTATACGAGTGAGCGCAGCGAGCGAGGAAAAAATACTCTTTTTATGGTAGAAGTGATAATTCTTCATCAAAATACATGATGAGCCCAATGATATCTAAATTATATATTTGCTCATTCATCTCACTTGACGAATGTGTTTGCTTTCCGGGAACATCCTGTATCCAAATATAAAACGAGCGAGCACAGCTAGCGAGGAAAAATATACACTCTCTTTCGTGGTACCAGTGTTATTTCGTCGTCAAAATGCACAAGCAATAAGCCGAATATGATTCTATTTGGGCACCTAACTCCTCTTTTTTTGTCTTTTTCCCTCCTTCCTCTTCCCTCTCCTCTCTCTCTCTCTCTCTCTCTCTCTCTCTCTCTCTCTCTTTGCCGACAGCGATCATCGCGAATTTGCCGACAAGAATTTTGAAGGGGGGGGGGGGGGGTGCAGAGGCCAGATTGCCGACAAACAATGCCACCGATTATCGACGACCAACGTCGATAAATGAATAAACCGTATAAAGCCCACGAGGCATGTTCAAATCTGTGCCTCTATCAGATTTTCCTTCTAAATTATATATTTGTTCACCTCATCACTTGCCGAATGTGTTTGCTTTCCGAAAAAATCCTGTATCTAAATATAATACAAGCGAGCGTAGCGAGCGAGGAAAAATATACACTCTCTTTCGTAGAAGAGATAGTTCTTCTTCAAACTACATGATGGGCTGAAAGATATCTAAATTGTATATTTGGTCACGTCTCTCGCCTGATTCATTCGCTTTCAAAGACCATCCTAAATCTTAATATCATAGACCAATTTCACAACGCAAGAGGGCAGCAGACTGTTCGACACAGTTCGACATACTGCGGTGGGCGTTCCAACTTTTATAGTACACAAGTCAATAGCGCGTTATGTACATTCGTTCGATTTTTCGTCTATTTTGACCAGTATATGCAGATTTATTTTAACATTTGCAATGAGAAATTATCAAAGAAGTTCAGGTCGCAGCTGTCCTTGGAAGTTACACATTTTCTTACCCCATAATCAAAGTATGTTATGTAAAAAGCAATTCTTCTGAACATACATTGATTATGGGGGTTAGAAAATGTGTAACTTCCAAGAAAATTGAGAAAATGTGAAATTTCATGTACAAATTGAATGGAGACCTGCTCGCATATGTCATCAGTGTTGCCAATTTGCAGAGCCGAGAGTAGTTTAATAGAAAATGTAAATGAGTGTTATTTTCTTATTCTTCGACCGATTTTGCTCATTTCTTTTTTAAAATGCTGTTCAAATTTATCTCCTTTTATTGAAACAGTGAAACTTCTAGGGTGGACTTAACCTTTAACTTACAAGCAATTAATCAAAATTCATGTTTCGCTGAAAAATGATTCCTTAGATAAATACCAATATTCTCCAAATATCGGTTCACAAAATACTTTTTCTTCGGAACTTATCATTGGAGGTTATCATACTGGGTTGCCTAAATTTAACGGAATACTGTAGTATACTTCCAATAATGTGAGGTCAAAATCACTGGTACCAGCAGAAGGGGGATTTGTGACGTAATCATGGTAATTAAGGCCGAAGGTTTTTTTTTTTTTTTTTTTCCATCCTATATAGGCCTACGCCGGTTCCTTTCTTGATTTTTAAAATAAAAAGCAGGGGTATAATCATGACTGAGATGCCCTCAGGTAGAACATGGTCAGATGACGCTACCCTGGGTAAACAAGAAAATTACAAAAATAATGAAAAATTGAAAAAAAAAATATGACTATGATAATAACGATGGTGATGCGTGATGGTAATGATTATCATCTTAATTATCATTACTGTCTTTGGTGTCAGTATCATTAATTTTCATTATTATTATCATTATGATCATTATCTATTATACCTACTATTACAATCATTAGCATCATGTCATCATCATCATCATCAACGACTTCATCATCACCATCATCATCATCATCATCATCATCATCATATCATCATCATCATTTTCATTTCATCGTCATCATGCCTTATCATCCTTTGATTCCATTGCATCAACTCCTGGGAGGGTTGATTTTGGTAGCGAATTGTAGGCGCCATAGGATGACGCCATGCCGTGTCGCCACCACAGACAACGTTACTAATAAGGTAGTGGGGTCGCCAGTCGCCACTGGATCACGTTGGCATCTCCACGAAATGAGAGTGGTCTCGCGGCGGTTTCGATGAGGCGCCATTGGTTCCGCGCTCACTACACTGACCTCACGTGCACTGCACCTAGGCTGAGCGAGCTGCACCACCTAGCTAGGCCGGCCAGGCCTAGCCGTGCGTGGTACGTGGTGTTGATGATCGCGATGTTTGCCGAATAAACAAGGACCAGCTCAAGCCAGCAGCTGTTGACGTGGACGTGTCATCGTTAAATTCATGTTCCGTGAGTGTGTAGATAAATAGATTTGTGTGATATAATAAAGTGAACACCCAAATGCTGCTTGTATTCGTTCAACAATGAAAATATATCTTTTTAAAAAGAAATTATTGAATACTATTACCGGTAGGCGGTAAAGTGAAAAGAGACTTCTCAGTTTTGAAGACCGATGAAAATGATTGAAGTAATTGAGATGCCAACACGATATTGAATGTATGGGACCGCATTTAAGGGAGTAGTTAGCTGTTCGTTCAATTACCAGAGATTTTTCATGTTCATTAAAACTGACACAGTAAACTAAAATCACTTAGTTGGTGTACCACATTGAAACTTTTTATCGTATTAGAGATTGAGATGATCTAAATATTCCTTGAAGTTGATGTATCAGCTGATCAAATTTAGGAATTCATCAAAATGTCTTGTCTCTTGAGTCTAACGTTAGACCCCGGGGGAGGGGGGGGGGGGGAGGGCACTCGGTATATAATGCGTGGTGGGTATGTGCCGCGGAGAAGACCCCCATTTTTACACTCAAATTTCCGTTCCAAAGCATAGCTCTAGCATTTTTATCTTATTGAGAAACAGAACAAAGAAAGCCGTTCCAAAGCATAGCATATTCTTCTTATCAAGAAAAAAGAAAGAAATTTGTTCCAAAGCTTCGCATGTTTTTCGTTACGCCGTTTCGCATTGATCCGCTGCAATGAGCTGCATTTTTGGTGAAAAGCGGCCCGCAGAGCGCTGTCCAACCATCGCCTCTGCGCGAGCGCACCCGGCGCCCGTGCCGCCGGGCTAGCTGCATGCACGTATGCCCGTTCCATAGGGATACATACGTACTCACATGCAGGCGAACCGTTCCAAAGACCCCTGCTTTGACAAATATTTGTAGTTCCGAAGCCCGTTCCGAAGACCCTCCTTTTCACAATAAGCCCGTTCCAAAGCCCCCGTTTTGTGTCTCGCCCGCGGCACATGCATACCTACCACTTTTGGGGTCCAGTGCCTCCCCCCCCGGGCTCTAGACCTAACTCAGTATAATATTAACAGTTCACGTCTTTAGTCCTGTCTGCCCAAAACGGCTATTTTGTAATTTTTCATCCTGAAAATTTTTCATTAGTATTGGTACAAAATCTTGCTGTGATAAAGACGAGTGAACAGAGACGCCAAGGTCAAAGTCAGACCAGCAATGCGTGAGATTTTAGGCAGGGAACCGTAAGCTCGTCTGGCATTGTGTATAATATATACGGGTATAGGCTGTGATGTAGGCGTTAGAAAGAGATTTTTGAGGATGAGCAAGAGCCCCCAATGCGGGAGTGTCACTCCTAATGCGTGAGACTTGACATGTCTGAGTGAAAGAACTAGTAAAGGCCAAGGTCAGGGGAAAGACATCCTTTTGCGACAGCCACCCAAATTTTCATTTACGTGCTCTACCCCATCGTTCTAATTTTAGGAGTCAACAGTTGGGGATCGAGTAAAAAATGAGGCCTGTAAATTATTCTTGTTAACTGTCAATCTATAGGAATCTAACCTGGTACCTTGAAGTGTGAAGTTATGCTGAGCCCACTCATAGTCACAGGCATGCAAGGTTATGTTAACCTCACACTGATATAGCTCTACATGTATACGGGGGCAATTTCAGATTATCATTAAAAAAAAAAAAGAATCTGAAAATTTCATTTGATGAATATGATTGAGATCCATTTGAAGGAATGTTATGTATATATATTCTATCATCCTACAGTGCAAAAAGGAAATATTTTCTTTGAAATTTGCTGATTATTGTGGTGAATTTTATCTTCAACTGTAGAGGTCGACCGCAGCAGGAATTTACACAGCCCATGAGCCCAACATATGAATGCTCCCATCTCTGTGCTGAGCCTGAGCCCAAGATATTTGTCATGGTATTTTACAAAAAATGCCAAGAATAGATTTTTATCTAGTTTTGTTAATGTTTTATCTTTTTAGGGCATTATGAGAGTAAAAGCGAAGTACGTTCTGCTGCTGGTTTTAATCTCACTGCTAGGAATCACACTTCTGTATAACTATCATGGTAAGTTCAATCCAGTACAAGTGTACACCAGGGTCCTGTTTCATAAAAGTTATTATCAGTAACAACTGCCACATTCCTATGACAAATTTGCTTGCAGCCAATCCGATGCAAGGATTTCAGTAGCTTATAACAGTTATTGCGACTTGTTATTGATAAAAAGTTTTATGAAACAGGGCCCAGATGGTGGACTGTATACTTACACGAAAGAGGTTTCTTCTCAATTGTGGTTTAAACCTCCTTAAGCGTAGTATGTGAATGTCCTCTTGTTTAATGGGGTGGACATTAGTGCGCTAACATACATGTATGCTTAGTGGTTAGAAGATACATTTACATGTATGCTTATATTAGTCCATGGTGCAAAGTTCAAACCATGGTTTAGATGAAGTTAGAAATACTTAGAATAAACTTCTTTCATGAATTTGGGCCACTGAAAAGAAGAAGAAGAAGTTTATCTGAGAATTTCTCTACCTGAGCAATTTTAGACTAAGATGGTAAAAAATGGAGTGACATTGGTAAAACAAATAACAAAATTGTAACAGAGTACCTGAAACAAAGTGATAGTGTTTAGTTGAGAAATATCTGAATTACAGTACAAATGTGCTCAAGGGGTTTGGCATATTTCAAGAGGAATTAAAAAATGAAGAGCATTCTTTTACTGACTTGCCTTTACGAAAAAATTGCACCCTACAGGTATCGTGTATCAAAAAAGAAAAAAAAAACTTCAATAAAACGAGAGTGCTAAAGCAGTTACATGTACATTGCATCATTCTTTTTTGTTAAAAATGTTCAATCAGTCTGTTCTTGTTATTTTTTTATTTGATCATAGCATCTTAGACTTAGATCAAATAATGATGCAAAAATGACCCCTAAAGTTAACACTGTAGATCCATAATGACGCATTGTAAATTGTTTTTTGACTTTTGTTTGATTTTTGTATGCTTTTTTTTTTCAGCTGCTATTAATGACGAGGTGTCGGGAGAATTGAAGCGACATGAGCGCCTTCTCCTTCAGCAAGTGACCAGGGATCCTAACAGAGTCGTCCACTATAACTACCCCATCAGTAATGAAGCCAGCATCAGCAAGGAACCTATTGATATCAGTGTTGAGATGCCACCATGGCAGGTATGTAGCAGACGGTGAGGTACATGTAGCTCGGTGAGACAAAGTGGCATGGAATGCAAACCATTCAGACAAACAGTATGCAGTTTGGTTCTTTGCTCATCTTGCTCCACTTATAAATGTAACATAAATTTATCGAACGCATAACAGCATGGTTCTCGCCAGTACATAACACCCATGGTTCCAATACCATGCATAAAGAGTTTCAGACAAGGAAGAACCATGTGTGAAATTGCTGCACCATGCGTGGCAACAAGGGTAAAAAAATATTGGAGTATATATTCCTAATAATAACGATAAATGTCACAGATTGTTTTGCTTTTTGGCAATGTATTTTTGTCTCGCCCACCGGAGGTGAAGGCGAGACTAAGGGATCCAAATGTCGTCCGTCCGTCGTCCGTCCGTCGTCCGTCCGTCGTCCGTCCGTCGTCCGTCCGTCGTCCGTCCGTCCGTCCGTCCGTCCGTCCGTCACAAACGTTATGAAAGATAACTTGGCAACCGTGACTCACTTTTCAACCAAACTTGGGTTGTAGATGCACTAAGGGGACCTGCATGTTATGGTCCAGTCAGAGGTCACATGGTAAGGTCAAAGGTCATTTCAGGTCAAACGTTAAAGTTTACGTGCAAGACTCTCTTATGACACAAAACTCTGCAACCATGACTCACTTTTCAACCAAACTTGGGTTGTAGATGCCCTAAGCGGACCTGCATGTTATGCTCTAGTCAGAGGTCACATGGTAAGGTCAAAGGTCATTTTAGTCAAACGTTAAAATTTACGTGCAAGACTCTCTTATGACACAAAACTCTGCAACTGTGTGACACTGTTCAATCAAACTTGGGTTGTAGATGCACTAAGGGGACCTGCATCCTATTGTCCAGTCAGAGGTCACATGGTAAGGTCAAAGGTCATTTCAGGTCAAATGTTAAAGTTGACGTGCAAGACTCTCTTATCACACATAACTTTGCAAACCGTGACTCACTTTTCAACCAAACTTGGGTTGTAGATGCACTGAGGGGACCTGCATGTTATGGTCCAGTCAGAGGTCACATGGTAAGGTCAAAGGTCATTTCAGGTCAAACGTTGAAGTTTACGTGCAAGACTCTCTTATGACTCAAAACTCTGCAACCGTGTGACACTTATCTATCAAACTTGGGTTGTCGATGCACTGAGGGGACCTGCATGTTATGGTCCAGTCATAGGTCACATGGTAAGGTCAAAGGTCATTTCAGGTCAAACATTGAAGTTTACGTGCAAGACTCTCTTATGACACAAAACTCTGCAACCGTGTGACACTTATCTATCAAACTTGGGTTGTAGATGCACTAAGGGGACCTGCATGTTATGGTCCAGTCAGAGGTCACATGGTCAGGTCAAAGGTCATTACAGGTCAAACGTTGAACGGTTAAAGTTTACGTGCAAGACTCTCTTATGACACAAAACTTTGCAACCGTGTCACACTTTTGAGTCAAACTTGGGTTGCAGATCACTAAGGGGAAGTGCATGTTATCATTCTGTTGGACTTCACATGATAAGGTGAAAGGGTTCTTGGGGGACCTTCATGTTATAGTGGTATCAGAGGTCACATGGTAAGGTCAAAGGTCATTTTATATCAAACGTGAAAGTTTACTTGCAAGACTCTCTTATGATAAGTAACTTTGCAACGTCTGCTCCCTTTTTAACTAAACTTGGGTCATGGATGCACTTGGGAGACCTTCATGTTATAGTGGCATTGGATGTCACGTGGTAAGGTCAAAGGTTATTTTATTTCAAACATTACAGTTTACATGCACGACTCTCTTATGACACATAACTTGACAACTGATGGTCAAATGGCAACCAAACTTGGGTCATAGATGCACTAGGGGTAACATCATGTTGTGGTGCTGTCGGAGTTCACATGGTGAGGTCAAAGGTCATTTGAGGTCAAACATTAAAGTTTACCTGCAAGACTTTGCGATATCAAACTTGGTTAGGGATGTACTTGGGGGAACCTTCGTGTTATTTAGTCACGGGTGGGCGAGACACAATCTTGCTATTGGCTTGTTACTTTTATGCCATTAGTAGACAACTCCTGCTTACCAAGAAGTATTTTTCATCCTTTTACTATAGCATATACTGCCGCCACACCTAAATTTAGGTGTTATTCCGTAAAACATTCGAAACTTCCACGCTTTGCGTAGAGTGGGAACCGTGTGCAGGGCTCGAAATACCCACCGGCCATCGGCAATTTGCCGGTATGCCCCACCCACTGGCCGGGATGCCCTTCTCAAAATCAGAAGGTTTACGGCCACAAAATTTTCTGAGTGGCCTTGATGCCCTCCAATCTAAGAAACTCATACTACATTTAAAAAAAAAAAAACCCCTGAATTTTCCTTTTTATTTTGTGACAAAATATTTCAAATTAGCACAAAATGCACCCTTTTTCAACAACAGGAGAGACCCTTAAGTTTGCGATATCGCCATGATCGTAGAAGGCCAGTATCATTAACTGCTCAGTCCCACATGTACCAGTGCAGTGTAGTGTGTAGTGTATGTGTAAGTGCAAGTAGTGAATGACCTGGCGGTTCCTACCCTGACTTCTGATTATCAAGGTTATTTCTGGTCTTGAGTGCCGATATTTTAATAAAATTTTGATATAGTGTGTGGATTTTATTTTTCAAAATGTCAGTGAAACTTATCTTGAGTGGTATCTGAACATCATTACTATTTAAAGAAGCGCGCCCCGCCGATGTTTTTAGTCAGCTGCTTTGGGCTGTAGGCCTTCCTTCAGAGTCAATTGCTCCCCGAGCTCTGGGGGAGTTATCCTGCAGAAACTGCCTCATTGGGCTGGTGATTTCAAGATTTTTCAGTCGTGGTAATAGTTTATTTTTTCAGCTTTTAGGGCATTGTAGGGTTGATATTTGATTAAATAATTAGTTTTAACATATTTTGTGAAGATATGTGATATCTAGAAAAAAATATTAGAACCCCAAAAGATGAAACTTTAATTCTGTGAAGTTCTGCGTTTTAAAATTACTGTTTTGGGTTAGGGTATAGGAAGTGATGAAAATTTACTTAGACCTTATTTGCATTGAGTGTGTACTCAATTAAACATGTAAACCACTTCTTCGCTTGGTTTACATGAGATGCTAATATTATTTTCTGGACATTCATTTGCTTAAGATTATGTAATGACATTAACAACAATCCAATAAATAATAGAAGGGGACATTTTCTCTTCTGTGCTGCCTCTGAGCCTGAGGCCATCTTTATTTTTAGTTTTGCTTTCTTCCATTCACTCCACAAAGCACCACACACCTTCACCAGCTTATCCTGTAACAGTTACAAATTTTTCTTGAGAAAGGAAGGGGAGAAGGGATGAGAAGGAAAGAAATGAACACCTCAATTAACAATTCAATTCATCGAGTGATAAATACTTTAAGATGATCTAGGATTCTGTCCTCTCTCATTTCTCATTTTAAGCTTTATCCACATGAATTAATGATAATAATCTCAAATGGAATTACTTGATTCATCCATATAGCCAGAGGGCATTCTCACCAAAAAAAAAAAAAAAAAAAAAAAAAAAAAAGAAAGAACAAGGGTATGAGAGTTCAGCTTTAAAACTGATTTCAGCTTTTTTTGGTTTTGATTTTCAACTTAATGTCAGCTTTTTGTGGACTTCCTCTGTACAAAAGTATAGGAGCTTTTGTGATTTCAGCTCTGTTTATTTGTGGTCACTCACACCCCTGAAAGAAAGAAAAAGCATCAGAGGGAAGAGAAAAGGATAAGAGAACGTAGGAAGAGCAGGAGCAGACAAGGAAGGAAAAAGAAACTTCAGAGCTTCCGCGCTTCGCGCGGGAGGGGGGAAACTCCCCCCTCCCTGCACCCTTCCCCCTAGGAGTACACTTTGTATGCTCAATATTTAATTTGCACACCTTGCATTCCCCACTACTGCCCCCCCAAAAAATTAAATTCTAGCTACACTTCAACCCCTAAAATACTGCCACCGTGCGTAATTATAAGTGAGAAGCATGAATGAACTACTGTGGACAAAGCGTAAATGCGCGTTTATGCATTGTGCCGTGACACGAGTAGGTCAGGTCCCATTTTGGCCTTGGTGCCCCTCTGAGAAGATATGTGCCCTCCCAAAAAAGTGGCCGTGACCCAAATTTTATGAAATTCGAGGCCTGCGTGTGTGGATTTTTTTTTAGTGAGAACCCTGCTGGATAAGGGATACATAAAGCCATAGGTTACATTTCCAAGGAGTTTTTATAAAAAAAAATCATTATTAAGATGAACTACCGAAAACATTTAGGAGACTTGATAGAGATGTCTTCCGTATAATTCTCTTTTTCTTCTGGTGATCATGATTAGTCGATTTTAGTTAAGTAAAATTAAAATAGTTTTTTTTTTTCTGTCACTGTCTCTAAGATCATACAGGGACACTTGCTGATGTTTATGTTTGTAGCATTTCAAAACTGACTCCATGAAACTGTCTAGATTCCTAAGAATGAAAACATATAATTCATGTTTTCTGTTATCCTATATTCTTCCGCAGGAAGTAGATAAACACATTGTTGTAGTAACAGGCTTCAGTCAGAAGAAGGCCTACGTTGGTCTTGGAATGATCGCTTCTGTTCAAGCACACATGCCAGTCAAGAAAGTTATTGTCTACAACTTAGGTGTCCATCCAAAGATAGTCAAGCAGGTAGGTTAATCATTTCCAGTGACCCGTTTCATAAAACTTGTTAATAACAAGTTGAATTAACTGTAATAAGCTACTATAATCCTTGCATCTGATTGGTTGATAGCAAATTTGTCATAGAATATGTGGTAGTTGTTACTGATAACAAGTTTTTTGAAATGGGGCCCAGTACATTTCATTGGTTATGGATTTTTTGGAAAGGTGGGGAGGGGGGAGCTGAAATGCTTGATCATATAAGTGGATGAGAAATTGTTTTTCTTTTTTTTTTCTGAAGTAGAAGCATATTTATATTTTAAATGTTGTTCCCACATGATAGGGCTGAATGTTGCCATGAAACCAAAAGGTGCTGTTGTGGTTTAGTGGTTCATTCACTTGACTCTCATTCAAAGGGTTGAGGGTTCAAATCTAAGACCGGCACTGATGTCTTTCAGCAATACATTAATCCACGTTTGCCATTCTCACCCAGGTGCTTATTGGGTATTTGATAGGATGCGCAGGTTAGTGTCATTGGACTAGCATGTGCACGTAGAATGGGCGACTGGCGAGAATGCTCCCCAGGGAGTTGAGAATGTGCAAATTTGTGGAATTGTACCATATATTTGAATTCTGTGACCGGGTTAATACTAATACGGTAAGTGCTCTGGTCAGTTATACTGTTACAAGACACTAATTATTATTATTATTATTAAAGATCTAACATCGCAACCTTGATTTTGGATTGACTTTTTAATCCATTGACCTTCTGGTTGACCCTCTTCAGATGCAGCAGATGTGTAACGTGGAGGTACGACGGTTCAACTTCACCAACTACCCTAAGCATGTTGCTAAGACTGATAACAAGGCCTGGAAGATATTTGCCCTCAGGGTGAGATATCCATGGATGATACGTTGTAAACAATTTTTTTCAAGAATTTGCAAGTTGTAGGGCCCCAAATTTGATTTCCAGTGACAATGAGCTGGCACTGTTGGTATTGTTGAATTGGGTTTTTACAGAGGTGTGTCAATCAGATACGATTATTTACGTCTGGGACGAACTTTTTATGTCACCATTCAAAAGAAGTGACTCAGACTCAAACCTGGGTCCACTGAATCAGTTTATAACTTCCACTGTTAACTGGGTTACAGGCGCATGCCACAATGGCAGGTTAATGCATGTGCAATCATGTAGCTTTGAAGGCATTGGCTAACTTTGTGAGTAGCTGATTTAAAAAATTCTCAAACTAAGATGAAACATGTGTATGAGTACTTGTATTTGTACTCAAAAACCCTGAAACCAACCATAATTTGGAATGAAAAAGTGTAAGTTAGACTCAAACGGCAATTTTATTATCCTTCGTCTCACGAGACAATCACTAAAAGGACCACTTTGCTTGAATTTGAAAATGCCGTTATGTGCCTCCCGCCGCGTGATACGCCAATGCACACAGTACGGTAAGGGGAGTCATACATGCATGCACACTCCTTATGTCTATTCTGTGCAACCGACCCTCGTATATTTTTCAAACATTGGTTCACATTTTTATGCCTCCGCCCACCGTAGGTGGTTGCCGGAGGCATTATGTTTTCGGGTCGTCCGTCCGTCCGTCCGTCCGTCCCGTTTTCGTTCTCACGATAACTTAAGAACCGTTTGACGGATCAACTTCAAACTTGGCTCATGTATGCATATGGGAGGGACAATGATCTGATTAGATTTTGGAGTCTCAAGGTCACAGGTCAAGGTCATAGAGGTAATAATACACATAAAAATGGCTCGTTCTCGCGATAACTTAAGAACCATAAGACAGATTGGCTTCAAACTTGGCTCATGTATGCACATGGAAGAGACGATGATCTGATTAGATTTTGGGGTCACAAGGTCAAAGGTCAAAGGTCATAGAGGTCATTATGTACATAGAAATGGTTCGTTTTCACCATAACTCAACAACCATTTGACCGATCACCCCCAAACTTGGCACAGGTATGCATATAGGAGGGACAATGATCTGATTAGATTTTGGAGTCTCAAGGTCAAAGGTCAAGGTCATAGAGGTAATAATACACATAAAAATGGCTCGTTCTCGCGATAACTTAAGAACCATTTGACAGATTGGCTTCAAACTTGGCTCATGTATGCACATGGAAGGGACAATGATCTGATTAGATTTGGGGATCACAAGGTCAAAGCCCAAAGGTCATAGAGGTCATTATGTACATAGAAATGGTTAGTTCTTATGATAACTCAGTAACCATTTGACGGTTCAACAAACTTGGCTCATGTATGCATATGGAAAAGGCAATGCTCTCATTAGATTTGGGGTCACAAGGTCAAAGGTCAAGGTCAAAGATGTCATTGTATAAATGAAAATAAAGCAACATGAAGTGCCATTTATTTCTGATCTGGTAATGGCGGAGGCATAAAGTTCGACCACGCGTGGTCGAAGATTCATCTAGTTGATATTTAAAAATACTTCCTGTGGATATTATACTTTGAAACTTTCAGACTGGTATTTTTACACTATAACCCTTATGTTTATCCCATTTTCAAGTAACAAAACAAGATTTTAAAAAATCATAACAATGTTAACCAATGTCTTTAATTTAAATGTTTAAAAAAAAAACTACTTAAGAAAATGCCTGCGCTCCTGTCATCTGCAAAATGTATTTGGAGATGAAAATACTGGCTTTCACTTGGGTATTTTGATTAAAACAGTCTATTGATACTAGGGATGTCAACCATCATATACATATTCATAATGAAATGAATGTGGTATAGGTATATTACATATATGATACCATGCAATTTCCATTTGTGGTATGACATGTAAAATTATTTTTGTTGAAAATAATGTTTAATTCCAGCCTTTAGTACTACTTGGTAACTATGACTATTTTGTTTATCAGTTTTCACTCTGTTGGATTTCCTTTTCATTGATGTCAAGTGTGCGCTTGTTTCTTTCTTTTCTTTGTCCTGTGACTAATCCTAGGAAGTATTGAAGGAGTATGGTGGATTCTTCTATGCGAGCCCTCAAGTCAGGTTCCGTGCTCCGATCAACTTCATCATCCCTTATATCCTCAAACATGATGGCATCGTGGCAATGACCAACCCCCAGAACCTGAGCGTAGAGGTCACGCACCCTGATCTTTACACCATCCTCGGTACCAGCCCTGCCCGGTTCACGAAAGCTCATCCCGATGCTTTCATTGCTTCTGAGCACCTCTGGCTTGCCCTCAATGGCTCTGTCGCCGAGAATAGGATCTGGAAACCGCTCCTAGAGTGCGCATCGAACTGGCGCTGCATCGGGCCACATGGCTCATCTTGGAGTGACGTCGAGCCAAACGTGAATGGTACAAAGGCCCACACGCATCGCTACGACATGTCGGCACTCTCGTTACTTCTGTATCGTAACTATTACAACGCATGGCATAGTGATGAGAGTATGAATGCCATCTTGAAACGGATTGCTGATGTGATTTATCATTTGGACCTGCATGACTACTTGTGGGC
This sequence comes from Echinometra lucunter, assembly GCA_029962745.1. Taxonomy (NCBI): domain Eukaryota; kingdom Metazoa; phylum Echinodermata; class Echinoidea; order Camarodonta; family Echinometridae; genus Echinometra; species Echinometra lucunter. The sequence goes on along the minus strand of CM057160.1, from coordinate 3,281,158 downwards.
CCATTATTGTAACCCTCCCAAGAAAGAAATTGACTGCTCAATAGAGAGAAAACTTTGCTGAAATGATTGAAGACAAATAATAGCCATACATTTTGATTAAAACTTTTCCACATACCAAAGACATGGCAATAATTTTGAGTGTGCATAAAATGAAATAAATTATGACATGAATCATGGAATTTTTATAAGTGAGATATAATGTACATGTATAATTCTTCAAATGATCAATGTATTATAGCTGTCTTTCAAATGATAAGAATCGGTGATCAATTCAAATATTTTATTTGAGGCAGTTAGACAATTACATGTCAGCATTATTTATCAGTATTCTATTAGTGCTTTCTTTTTCCCTAATTAATACAAATGTAATTTCTATAACAAATGACACTTGTAAACAGTTTTATTTTTCATTTATTTGCAAACACAAATTGTAGTTGTAGATGTCTTTTCACTTTGTGTTACCATTTTGTTATGCATAGTACAGTCTTGGACTTTCATTGTATAACTGAGGAGAATGGTTAGTATGACTGCTTGTTGGGCGTTTTATCTTTATGTCGTTGTGTGAAACAACGCGTCAGGAACGCAAAATGGAAAATTATTGAAAAACAAATTTTTCAAACAATGACTGATAATTTCACAGGTGGCATGTAGACCTTGTAAATTGATATACGATCTTCTTGTGGCATGATCTTTGCTAAAATTCTATTCCAAGATGTCAAAATAGACATTTTAATTTTTGCATTTTTGTATTTTCCATTCCGGACACGTTCTTTTGCACAACGACATAAACATAAAACGCCCTATGGTAAAGTGGTATACCAAAGCATTGATGAATGCAGTTTGTTGCTTGTCCGTAACTTGCTCTCTTGAAGGCCAATTTCCTTTTGTCTAGCAAAAAATTTGTTAGTTTTCTTATGACCTTTTTATTTATATAATTTATTTTTGATGCAGGACTATCTTTTAATGATTTAATTTAAAAAGGATGTGGATTTGCCTCTCTCTCTGTGTCTTTGTTGTTGTTGATATATTTATAATGCAGAGTTGTGCTGAAGGGAAGTATATGGGGAGCATCTGTTACAACGGTAGGCCATAATGTTGATTGAAATCCACATCTTTATATTTTCAAATAGAAAATGATATACTTATAGCAATCTTTTCTACCACTTCATTCACATATTTATAATCTCATGGTATTTATTCTTAGGATTTCAGCACATTGTAGAAAAGATGTACGTGTATTCATACTGTTTTCTTGTAGCTATTTATATCAGTACTATGCAGTTTGGATGATTATACAGTATTAATTGATTGCCTTTTGTATCAAATTTTGTACATTCCTAAATCCTGATGCAATTTTTTTGTTTCATCAATACTTTATGATTGTTTGTTGTAAAATATATACAAATAATTGATTGATCTATCTTGATTTCATAAACTAAATACTTACTGTGTTGATTCTATGGAATTGAAATAATAATAAATAGAAACAGCAAACTTTTCATGTACAAGTATGTTTTGTTAATTTGCATGTCTTTTGCTTGGGGGCGGGGGGGGGGGTTATTCCCCCCTTTAAATGTTAATGGTTAGTGATGCTGTGGTGTGATGTGGTGAACTGCCCATTAAAAACCACAGCTGCAAAATAAAAAAAACCAAAACATTTAAGATATTATTATCTGGTGGGGGGGGGGGGGGGGGTCAAACATATTGCTGTACGCATGCGTGACCAGAAAAACATGAAAAAAAGTTATTTTTTGCTGGTTAAACGTGTCGCGCACATCTATATGATGCCTTAAAGAGTGCCAAAAGGCCAAAAATCAGGAAAGGGTAAAAAAAAAAAAAGGGTTCGTTTAAACAGTTGTTAACAAACTAGTGTGGACTTTGTGTGGCCTCGAATTTGTTAAGGTATGTTAGGGAAGGTTAAACTTGTTAAAGGGGTAAATTTTTGGAGATCGATGAGGCTCAAAAAAATTCCAAAAGGGGGGATTTTTCAACATTTGAGAGAACTGTTGTTTAGGATGATTTTGAAAATCTGTGATCTTGTGTGTGTACAGGAATTGTATTGACTGCCCCCAGGGTGTTTTATAGGATACAGAAATGCAAAAGTGCTTCACTTCCACCATTTGCTTTTACTGCGATTTTTTAAATATTTTTTTTTTAGGTTGAGGTTGATTGTATGAATGGGAAATTGGCCATTTTGCGCTTGTAATTGTTTAAATAAACTTGGATATACCAGGTAATGCTATCATAGCTTTTAACACCCACAATATTACACCCCGTGCCTTTGCCCATTCCACACTCGATACTGATTACAAAAAACAACAACTGTGTGATGGTAATGTTGGCACTGGCCTCAGTAACATGGATAGTTGTTATGGTGCATGGGGAAGTTATGGTAATTGTGATGATGATGATGATGATGATGATGATGATGATGATGATGATGATGATGATGATGATGATGATAATGATGATGATGATGATGATGATGATGGTTGTTAGATACATGGGGTTTCTCATATTTCAATTTTCCAGGAGTTTACTTTGATTGGAAACTTCTGTTGAGGGGAAAAAAAAAAGATGAGAGAGAGAGAGAAACTCCAGAGATAAATTTATGTAGAACGCCCTCTTTTGCTACAAGAGTTGAAGGCAGAAATATGTCAGCTTACATGGTCATGCTGACCTAAATCAACTCGGGATAAGTTAGGAGAAATTAGTTATTTGACACAAATTATAAGTTTGAGAAATAATGGCTGTTGCAGACCTAACAGCACAACTTAGGAGGACAATAATAACATTACGGACTACTAACAGATTCGAGCAAATTAATGATGTTAGAGCTGTTGCATCCCTCGTCCGCTCCGCCTCCAGTACCAGCGCAAGTAGCGGACTCTGCAGCGGGGACCAGGCCGCGAGCAATACATTGCCATTACCGAGATGCCTGATGCAGAGACGAGGTTTTAATTTGGCCCTGTTGAATAATCACCGTCTGCCTCTCCTCTTTTCAAGTGGTTAGTATTAAATTTGTTTGAAGTTACATGTATTGTTTGTGGACATGTGGTCATGGTGGTTGTTTAAACTGTATTGGTTAACCATGTTAACCATGTTAACTGTCTGACATGATGATGATTGAATGTGTAAATAGATTGTAATCTATTAATATGATGGGGTGACCATAGTTCGCGCACATTTTAATTTTTTAATGAAGGCAATTTTTGATCCATAATTTCTCAATTTTTACCAAAAATTATTCTGATTTAAATGACACCAAAGGCAAAGCAAAGTTTTAGATTTCAAATGGGCGCAAGAAGAACATGTTATTTACGACGAATTCCCGAGATATCGCGATCGCAAAATTCGATGTCGTATCGCACCGCTCTGGACCTGGAAAAGTGTTACAAAAATAACGAGACCTAACTTCGCGCACGCCAATTTTCAAGTGATTAATACAAAATAGAGATCCATAAAAGGTAAGATAATTGCATTACTAGGAAGACAAAATGCCTCTGAATAATTTGATACCACATTTTACTTACAATTTTGATGAGATCGTCTCTCGAAAAGAGGAATTCTAGACCCTTGTCGACAAGTCCAGTTTTTGTCTGAACGAACGCAAAACGCTGCCAAATTTGCCGATTTTTCGTTCATAATTTCAAAATTCCTTCTCTAATTTCAAAAGGAAAGTAAATTATAGGGTAATTTTAGGGTGCTCTTTCCGTTGGTGCTACCAGTTTTTCACAATCTTTTCTAGTTTTTGAGATATGGCCCTGTGCGCGAAGTTTGGACCTGCGCGAAGTTAGGTCACTCTGCCATACTAGATCTAGATCTAATAGTAATTGTCGACTCCCTGACTCGGCATAATCAAACTTTATAAATGAACAAAGCAAAGAATTCATGAACCTGAGCCATTTGCTTGTCCGTTTCATGTTGTAGCTCCAGGCTAAAAAAAATGGATTAATTTTGTTTCAACTTGGGTAGAAAGGTTTAAACAAAAAGAAAAATGATAATTATAAAGAAATATTGATAAAAGTCTCCAATTGCATTATTAAGATCTGACTTGGGAATGGAAATAGATATGGAGCTCCATTTCTTGTGACTGCATCCTGTCACCTTCAAGTTCACATAATAATTTCTTTCATGCTATTGATATGACATTTTGATCATGTTGGTGACCCAACTTACTAGTTGTCTGTCACATTGACAATCCAGAAAGAGCAACTTGCATGCAGAGCCAGAGGCAATGCAGCTGTTACATCTTACAAGATGTGAAAATTTCTTAATTAATAATAGCATTTGTGCAATACACTATGCTCATAGGAACACATATACATGTGTGTTTTAATGCTTTAATGAGATATTCATAGTGTAATAATTTCCATTTCGTATTATCTGGAGATTGTGCAATACGTTATAATAACAATGGAATATACAGGTACTGGTACATTTCTCCAGTTAATGAATTTCATTGTTTTAATTATGTTTTTATTATCATTTTAATACAATATGAATAGAGTCTGATGTATGATTTTTATAAGAATTTTAATTGTTTAATGATTTTAAGTGTATATGATTATTTCTGTTCTTAATGCTTATTATTGTACACATTGCATTATAAGTCCTTGGACTACTGCTTTGTATATTTTAAATAATAAGCAGAAATTGAATTGAATAGAATTGAAAAGCTATTTTTACCCTCCTGGGAGTCCTGTGAGATCAGAATCCTTTTTGTTTTGTCTGTGGAGTACATAAAAGACAATCCTTATACTTGTGACAGAAGAGTACTGTGAATTTGGCCCTTTGACTTTGTGTTAAAATGAGTGATATTGAGTATGTTCATTGCTAGCCCACTTGTTGAAAATGTACCAAGTTAATGAGACAAAACTAGATCTGATAATTCATATTTGTTTACATTTACTAATAATACTTTAATACCAAAGTTGTTTAGCAAGCTGTATGTGTGATTATTGCCGCTAATGCACTTTCGTATCCATGTCCGGTCCGGTGACTGACAGAATATTGAAAGCGCTGCTGGTGCATGCACAGCACGGTGGTACAGTGTGTGCGACTGCACTGTGTGCTTTATTCTGTCGGGCTGCACTTGGATACGAAAGTGCATCAGTGCCTGGTTATTTTACAATTTTCCAGTCCGTCATCATTTATGCTTTTTATGTTTGCTTCAAAACTCTTTATTTCAAATACAGCTCATTTAGCAAGGGGGCTAGCATCTAAAGCTCACATGAAGTACAACAAGAGGAAAAAGGGTAAGTATATAATACTATTAAATTACCCCCTTCCTAATCGATCTTTCTGTTTGTGAATGGCTCTCTTTCTGCAAAATCTATGTAGTCATTAGCAAGTGAGTTCATATAATTATAATGCCTGCCAATTTAACTATTCTGCTATCATCTGGTGACCTGATGCTTTTATACATTACATTATATACATCCTCGAGCAGTGAGATTGCCAAACGAATACCAGGGCCCTGTAACATAAAGAATACAATCAATCTTATGATTGATATCAGTCGTACGTCTATGGCACACATGTACTAAAGAGTTACAATTGATCATAAGATTGATTGTATCTCTTTATGTTACACCCCCCAGCTGGGGTGGTATTCTGAAAACGTTCTTATTTTTTTAATCTTATCTTACCAAGATAAGATAACACTAAAATCATTGTAAGTTGGTATTCTGAAAATCATTTTAGCACGATCTTATCTCTGTGAAAACTGCCTTTTTTAAATCTTTAACATGCCCTTTTTTGAGACATTACCGATCAAAGCAGACTTTATATAGGTAGTTTATCTTTAGCGTGATCGTGATGTAGATAAGATCATGTTTGAGATGAGAACATTTTCAGAATACAACCCCTGGCATGTTATAATTGAGCGATTATGCCACTTCAGCCAGTAGTTTTCAAAATTATCAAATATAAATTGGTCAGTGCCACGAGGAGTACTCTCCATATATCATGCATATTCCTGCAGGCAGTTCTTGTGGGCCATTTCTCTTTATTTCCTAATTTCCTCATTTTGCATTGTACCGTTTCCATTAACAGCACCTGTGGATCGCTTTGGTGGCTTAGATCCTGCCACACCCAGATTAGGCTTCGAAAAAGTCAAGGAATTAGAAACGTAAGCATGAGTTCTTTCTACCAAAAACGCAGGATCGTGTCTCGTTGCTAAAATAGATTTTTTTTTTTATCCTTTCTCTTTTGCTCTCTCTCTCTCTCTCTGCCTCTCTCTTTCTGCTAGTTTACAGTTATAAGACACAAAATGTATGACTTTGGATACAGTCTCCTTAGAATGTTGACCTTTTATCAAAGGTACATGTACTGTTGCAAATTTTGATCTTCAGTGTAGTTAGTAAATGTGGTTGAATTTTTTGTCACACTGGTTCATTATCATAGAAATACAAATGTTTCTTTTTCAGTCAGTGTCTGTAAGGTTATTTTTATATTTTCTGTTTTGCAGAGCCAATGAAACTGTGAAGAAGCTCTTCAGCTTGGAGTTTGGAACTGGGGTGAGTATCTGACTGACAGGAAGTGATTAGCCCATTGCAGGTTGTTGATGAAGTCTTATCTAAAATGATCTATCAGACATTATTGAGGAGGGGAATGAAGAGGAGGAATAAGGAAATACCCGATATACAGTATGTTCTAGTAATTTTAAACTCTGAACAGATAAGGAGGCTCCTTAGAGTGCCATGGCATGAAAAGAGGACTAATAAGTGGGTGCTGGAGAAAATTGGTTCAGACTTGATTCTGAGGGAAAGCGTTAGGACAAGAAAGATGAAATACTTTGGCCACATCATGAGAAAGGATAACAGTATTGAAAAGTTGATCATACAGGGAGAGGTTGAAGGTTGGAGAGGTAGAGGTCGTCCTATTACAGCATGGACAGATAATACAAAGTCAGCAGTGGGAAGTTAAGCTCTAGCTAGTACACACATAGCTAGAGAAAGGGATGGATGGCGAGCTCTTGTGAGGGCCACAGCAGTGCCTATGGGCACCACCTGACATAAGAGAGAGAGAGAGAGAGAACAGATTGGAAACATAACGCATGTTAATATCATTCCATTTTTATGCTTGGAATATTTTGGTAACATCTGTCTTATAAAACCTCAGTCAGTATGATATGAAAAGTTACCTGCAAAAGCCCCCAGGTAAATTTAGTGCAGTACACCCCTGTATCTTATGACACACAGATAAATGACTGGATTTAGGGACCTTTCTTCTACTTCTATTTTTTTTTTTTTTACCCTAATAATCATTCATTCATATGTAAAGATTTTATTTAGCTGCAAGTTTATTTCCTGATAAGGTAGTTTACTACATGTACATCATAAGTAAACGAGGCTTGGTGTAAACAAACTTGTAGGCCACAGAATGTGTGAACTATGGAATAAATTCTTAGTTATCTCTCTCTCTCTCTCTCTCTCTCTGTTGTATTTGTTACACTTGACTGTTGTTTTTTTCCAGAATGATTTACATAGAATGAGGAGAAAGCTCTCGCAAGACTTTGTGCGGGATAAACCTGACGAGAAGGACGACCTTGCTGTCAAAAGTAAGTATGCAAACTATATGAGCTGCTCAAAATGTGTGAATTATGGATCGGATGGAAGGTCTGTCGTAAATATTCATGAGCAATATCATTTGATAGGATTCTAGTGTGCAAAAGCAGAAATGTTTAGGAAAATTTGCAAGGGATCTGCATTTTCACAGGTTATGCCTCTCGACTGATGAATGATAGGTAACACTGATTTTTGGAATCAATTAAAGTCTGACCCCACCTGAAGTTATGAATGGCTGTCATTGACAGTTCATGAAGTTTCATTTGGTTGTTTCTGGATTTACAGCAAAGGTATTATATCCTCTATGCCTCTTAGACACTGAAATGTAGTGTGTTTTTTTTTTATTTCCACAAGTAATACCTCACCTGAAGCTAACCTGAAAGTGAATCATAACCCTTGAAATAATCCTCTATCTCAGACAAAATATTGCTTGGAGCAAATGTCATTGCAGCTATTGTTGGATCACCTCTTTCTTGTCAAATATTTCTAAGCCAAATATTTCTAAAGAGAGTTCTAGTGATGTATTGTTCTTAAATTTTCACAGTTGCCACTATCACCGAACACATCAGAGCCCTTGCACCGCATGTAGAAAACAACAAGAAGGTAGATATTCACTATTATTTGTTTAGCAATTTCAATCAATATCTTTGAGTTCAAATATTCATGCATTCAGAATAACAAGGATCAGATATTGATATGTAAACAATTGTACTCTTTGTCTTAATTGATATGAAATTTGTAGTAAATTGAAGGTTTGTTTAAAGACATTGGCTAACAATTGTTATGATTTTAAAAAATCTCATTTTGGTACTTGAAAATGGGCTAAACATTTAGGTTATAGTGTAAAAATACCAGTCTGAAAGTTTCAGGGTATAATATCCACAGGAAGCATTTTTGAATATTAGAAATGTGAACCAATGTTTGAAAAATATAAGAGGGCTGGTTGCACAAACCAGACGTAAGGAGTGTGCATGCGCACATGACTTAACGGACCGCACTGTGTATGTTGGCGTATCACGCGGCGGGAGGCAGGTAACGGTATTTTTTAATTCGTGCAACGGTCCTCTTAGTTAATTGTCTCTCGAGACGAACACTAATATAATCGCGGTTTGCGTCTAACTTACAGTTTTCCATTCCAAATTATGGTCGGTTTCATGGTTTTTGAGTACAAAACAAGTACTCATACACATGTTTCATCCTATGCTACGTTCACACCTTTGCGTATTTGGCTTGCATAATGCTGCGCTATCAATTCGCAGCCGTACCCAGCAATACGCAGCAAATCTGATGCGAGCAGTCACACTTTTGCGTATCTAGCTCGTATTATGCTGCTCATAAAAAGCAATTGGCATACAAGCTAAACTCGCAGCATATCGAGCACTAACGCAGCAGTTCTTGCTGCTGCATGTGGTGTGTGAGCAACAGCGCAACATTACGCACAATCATGCAGACAACATCGAGCTAAAGCGAGGTAAATCGTGCAAGAAACGCAGTTATAGGCAATGACAAGCGCTCCAAAAAAGAGACGATTTGACCTTGCGCTTGCTTGCGATAATTTAAAAAATTTTAAAACTAGTGAGCAACAAGCGCAGGTCTTTGCGCTAGTCTGCGCTTTGAGTACGATGAGAGCACGTTTCATTGCGCTTTACTGGGTATGACTGCTTATGTATGCGTTTGGTCAATACGCAGCAATACACAAGCCAAATACGCAAAGGTGTGAACGTAGCATTAGTTTGAGAATTTTTTAAATCAGCTGCTCACAAAGTTAGCCAATGCCTTTAAGCTTTGAATTACAAACATGTTTTTTTAACATAGTATTGAATTGTATAATTCCTATAGTTTATACAGGGGCCACCTGGTTTCAGTAGCCATCTGGTTAATGTTAAAAAATTATGTTAGGTTGGACTACCCCCTTTAATGCCAGACATACACATGATGTTAGGCTCAGACTTGTCACCTGCATACTTCAAAGGGTGTACACATATTAGAATTGGCATGTTGTATAATGGACCAAGTAATATAGTAGCAGTTGTCATTATCTAACGTACATGTTCCCTCCAGGATTCTGTCAACAAGGTGCGGATGCTGAATGCCATTGACCGCAGACGGAAGATGCTCAAGTATCTCCGGAAACGCAACTATGAGCGATTCGAGCGCCTTTTGGAGGAGCTGAACCTGACGTGGACCCCACCTCCTGACTACTACAGAAGGAAGTCAAGGCGTTCCATGGAGAAGAAGGCTGTGGTGCAGGAGGCCCATACTAAGCGGCAGCTGGCTCTGAAGGAGTTTGAGATGAGATGGAGGCAGGAGAGGCTCCTGGAGATTGCCAATTTGAAGGAGGAGCTCGGAAAGGAGTTGACCGAAGAGGAGAAGGATCTTTTGGCGAAAAGTAGGGAGGAGACAGCAGTGTAGTTCAGGAGAGAAGGAGATTTGAAAGGGCATCATGGAGAAGGAAAATAAAGATGCGGAGACAGCATTGTAACTTGGAAGAGGAGCAAACTTGGAAGGAGGCATTAGGGATGAAGCAGAGTGGGGAGTAGAGATGGAGACAGCAGTATTGCTAGGAATTAGAGCCTATATGAAAGCGGAACATTGGGGGAGGAGGAGAAGAGAGAATGAAGGAGAGGGATCTGGGAGAAGAAAAGTGTCATCTTATTCACCCCTCCCTATTTTCTCCACAAACTACAGCAGAAACTCAAAATATTTCTTAAAACTTAGCACCAGCCAAAACTAACAATGGGAATAGACTGGAATTCATTGAAATCTGTTCTAAACATGATCACAAAGATTTCTGAGAAATGGAATCAAACATGATTTGGACTCCCTGATGTATATCTTATAAAATTCATGCTCGGATTAAGCAATCTGTCACTGAATTGCTTGCACATTTCATGGATTATGTACTATTGACACATCTGTGTACAATCCAAAAGGTTATAGACAAGGCAATAAGAATTTACATGTTCTTAGATTGATGTTTGAGAGTCGTTGTAATCATGTTTTTGTTTGATAGCATCTTCAAACTTTTCCTGATAGATTTATTTACAGAATGTTTAAGTGCATGTACAATTTACAGAATCCTACAGATTTTGGGTGTGAATGAATAATTTTTCCCTTTTTGGGATCGTGGTGTACATTTATCCTATAACTGCACCATGTACACATGTGTGTGTTTCATACTGTATGCACTCCTGTCTCCTTGGGTATGTCCAAGATATTTGGTCATTTGGTGATCCATACACAGTGCATATTTTAAAAAAAATGTTTCACTTTTGAAAATCTGTCAAAATTACATTTCAAAGTCTTTCAAAGATTTTTTTCATGTTGTTAGATGCCCAACAGTCTTATCGATCAAGTGCTACCATCTAAACAAATTTTCATTCAAGCTTGAGTGGACACTTAACTGTTTTTTGGTTCAGAGTGTAAAAAATAATTTGTATCATGAGGAGAGACTCGATGGTCAAAGTGAAGTTCACTTTCCCCCCTCCCAGGTGGAGATGACACCAAATACTTAATAATACAGTCATCAAAAATACAGTGAAATCTTACATGGGTTTTATAACAAATGGGCCATAATAGCTTTGATATGCCCCTTTGTTAAATCTAAGACTTGTTGCATGAATTGCAGCTAAAGGTAATTTTTTACTTCTGGTATTGAGAAGAATTGATGCTCATAAAATTGGATTAAACTTACATGTACACAGAATTTTTCATAATCATGTATATGTGTAAATTCTCTGAAATTGTAATCTCTGAAATTAAATGATATTCATGTATAAGAATTGTAAAAAAAATTGAAAGAATCAAAAACAAAACAAAATGAATTAGGAAGGAAAGGGGAATATGAGCAAAGAAAAGTGAGATAATTCTTTTAAAATTAAAGATATGCTAAAAGCAAAGCTTTGAACTGGTTATTTTGTCCAAGATGTTTTTAGTCCAAACAAGCCATCTAGTGCGTGATAAATGGGTCAGAAGTGCTATTAGCAAGTTATTCCCCAAAAGCAATTACATTACAAGAACTCAAGATTACTCAAAACACGCATATGTTACCCTAAATTTGTATTTATTAGAAAACTCAAAATCATTAACATGGAACAAAGCAGCATTAGATAAATGCTACAAATGCAGATGGAATACGCTGTCGTAAATGTACAG